>CM067346.1:59516750-59811750 GCA_034190875.2 Urechis unicinctus
AACCATTCACAGTGCTCGTCCACATAAACACGTTGAAGGCTAGAGAGTGTGCGACTATTGTTGGCTGTGCCTTGACAACTCCCAGGATGCTGAGTGGGACCGTGAGGACTGAAAAGCAGATGCACCACACCACTAGGTACGGGGCAACTGTTCTGGGTGGTGCAGTGATGTGAATGCCACATTTCTGTAAACTCGCAAAGACTTGGGTATTGGCGCAGATGGTAGCCACACTGAGGATGTCGTAGGTTGCTGCAGCTGCACGGACATACATTACAGCAGCAACTCTATCATGTGGTAAATGTAGGCCTAGGTATGGATCTACAATTGGGGTCAGGGGATAGAAGATGGAGGTGGGGATGAAAAATGTGATGATGGGGACGCACACATACAGCATTCTGACAAAACTACTGCCCTCTGTGGAGTGCTCAGGGGAGAGCTCCATGCCGATATGAGCTGCATGGCCTCTGGCAATGAGGAAGGTGATGAGCTGGGAAGCGGAAGAACACACCCAGAAGATCCCTGTCTAGATGACAGCCCCTCGCTGCCACACCTGCCAATCAGGCCAAGCACTGCGCAGCAGCAAGTTTAGCTTGAAGGTCAGGTTCATTATTAGGTCTAGTTTGGCTTTTAAGATGAGAAAGACTGTATTTATCCCTCCATTTCTTCACCATGATGACCAAGACATTAGCCGCTATTCCTAGTACAACATTCAAGTCTTGTAACATCCCCAGGCTGAATCCCAGTGTGGTTGCTTCCTTGCTGTGATTGGACCAATCTACCTCTGTGCTTCCCTCATCACTGGATGTAGGTATTGTTGCCTCAGAGCTGGCAATTGCTTATAGACTTATACCTCTTTGAAAGGAATGGTTTGAATCAATCTCAGTAAAGGATGGAACAAAATGATTTGATTATATAGTAACCAAATATTTGGGGCAAAAATAAAGGTCAGAATACAGATAAAGTCAGTAGTGAATAAACTCACCTCTATTCTTAACTAGGTGTGTAGCAATATAAGATAGATTTTTGCTCCTTCAGTCTCCTTCATATATGGTTCAAGTGTGAAAGACATTCTCCTGCAGTTAGACACTACATCAATGATCTATGTATATATCTTTCTCTTGTTACTGTGGCAGTTTCTGTCAGTGTCTCTGAATGTCCATGTTGATTTAAATGGAAATCTTCACACACTGGATTGGAATGTGTTATGCTACTGCAGAGGTGTGTTTGTCAGACACTGACTTTTTAGCAACTTCAGCTTTTCCTGGTAGCTGTGTGTTTAATTACATGTCTCATCAGTCACAGGAAATGTTCCCATCCCCACACCCCTCATGTCACTCAATGAAGAAGCTGTCACACGTATTCTTTACTCGCCCCACACAACGTGTATATCTGTGAATGAGACGGAACATGTCAGGTTGTTGTTTTTATCTAACAATTAATTTGACAATAGTCTGCACAGCTTCTGTATTCAATCATGATATTGTTGAGTTGTACATGAACTGATGTTTGTCTGCCAAATTAACACCTGTGTGAGGTCCTTTTCTGGTGTTAATTAAGTAGAGCATGGCTTTGATACATTTCATATGGTAGAATTAGAACATTGTGGTGGTTGTTATTCATTAAACTTACGATTGGGGGACAAAAGTTCATAACCGTACTGACATCATCCCACTGTAATGAAGTATGAAAAACAAAACCTGAGGCACCAACAGAGAAGAACACGCCAAGGGATGTTAAAGCTAGATTCAACAGGGAAAGGATGATACATTTCCGTCTCCACTAAAACATTTTTACTTATGGCTATGTTAGTCATTCTGTGATCATGATAGTGAGGTTCTTAGATCTTTGATTTTTGTCCCCCTCCCACCCAATAAAGTTTGTAGTGATCAAGTATACTTTGTGTTTGCAGATGATGACGGAGATGACATTATCAAGCCTGAAGGAGAAACATGGAAGCAGTTCGACAGACTCTGCTTGGCAACTTTTAATAAAAAAGGCAAGCAATACTTATGATGAATCCTGATATATTATCAAGTCCAGTCTCCCCTACCCTGCAGGCTTTAATGCCAACAAGTTATTGCATTCCATTGATGTGGTTTTGATCTTGCTTAAGGCTGTGACCAGTGGTTCTGTTTGAGGGACCTCATCACAAACTCTGATTCATCGTCCACCATACCTCTCATTGCCATGTTGATGTTACTTCCAGGTCAATGTGTTGATGCTAAGATGAGAAAACCAAAACCCAAAGTGGACACCAAGAAATGATGCTGCTCTGATGAGACCATCCTGGCATCCTCAGCTGAAACTCCACATTGCCTGTGATAGCGACTCCCTGCACGTTCTGTTCCTAGCTCCGATCCACTGCTTCAGTAGGAATGCTCTATAGAATTAGATCTGTTCTGTCTCAAGATATGTAAAACTGAGTGATGTTTTGTTCACTTATGTCAATCAGTTTTGGGCCATGGATGACTCATATATTATGAGCTTCTTATGTATTGTTATTATTTTTGTATTTGATGAATCTGATGTCTTCATACATTAAATCCTATTTTATTATTAACCTCACTGACAAATGGTGTCCACCAGGAATTAGGGTATTAACAGCAGAATCTTAAATGCACAACAATTATCTTGACAATGCAGCCCATCCATGTGTCTAACTGGTTTTTCATTTTATTGCCAAATATTTATTTCACCATCACCACAAGCAACTGCCACAGTTGAAGAGAGCAGAGGGTGCCAGGCAACATCCATACACAATCCATATGTACTCATTTGGAGTTTCAGTCTGGTACATATATAGCGCTCTTGGTAAATTGACCATGTCGTTGCAGGTGAACATCCTTTGACAATTTAGCAGAATACACAAGTTTTGTATCTGCAAGAAAAATCCAGCAAATTCCATTTTGAATTGATTAATGCATATTAGTAAAATAGCTCAGTAATCATAGGTAAGTATCTAAGAGCCTGGCCAAATGATTCCTTGTGTCAGTATGTCTTGACAGGTTTAGGTGAAGCTCATGTGTCATATGCGGGTAGACAATTGCGACTCCCAGAGATGAAGGAGTGTAAATGTACCGGATGGTATACTATGCACGTCACAAAGTTCTCCTGACTGTACTGCTGTACTTGAACCCCTGAATATCACAATTTCAAAAAGCAATCGAGCATTTGAATCTTGATGCTGGTCAGTAACATTATCATTGATAAATGACATGCGTGATAGACTCGGTTGACAAATACACGAAGATATCAAATCATACATGACTTTGGAAATATACATGGGTAAATCCAGATATACCTTTTTCAACATCAAACAATCTGGCAGTCTTGTCATAACTGGCTGTGAGTATTTTCATTCCACAATTAGACCATGTTCCTTGTTTTACACCTTCCTTGTGATTGGAGAATGATTGAACACATGGATTTGATTTTGAGAAGACATTCCATATTCAGTCCAGCGACACTGAAAGAAGCAGATGACTATATTGGACAGAACACCATTTGATCTGACTGACAGTGCTGTTGTGAGCTGAACTATGATGGAACTGCTTGTTAGATGTAACACACGTGCTTATAGATGAGGCAGAATAAGAAGGTCCGATTCAGTGATGAACAAAAAAGCATGCTTTCTTCAAAGGGTGAGTATTGGTGGGATGAGTCGATATCACTCCCTGTGCACATTGATGTTTGCAGATGTGCAGCCATTACAGATGTATTCTGATCAGTTTCTGAATCTGCACCCCAGAATTTGATTGGATTAAGAAAATCGACCTTCTGTTCTTTGGTCCAGAATGAAGACTGGGGTGCGGATTGTTTCACAGCGTGTGGTAACAGGAGTCAAGTCAGGGTATTCCATCTCTCTCTTTATTAGTTTAGATATCTTGACATCGCGGGCGCTGACAGCACGTCGCTTCTGTTGTTTAATAGCAACTGGTTCTTCGACGTTGTCTGAATCGGTGTCGTCATCTCTATCATCTCCATTTAATCCCAGATAATCATAAGCTGGTGTGGGTTTTGGGGAGAGCGCAAGCCCCTCGTCGTCGCCGGACTCATGCGCCCGGGCCCCGGTACCGGAAATGGAGGGATGTTCTGTGGACTAGTGGTAGGAGGCGCTACATTGAAGACTCCTCGTTGGTACACATTACAATAACGGTCGGCAAACATCAATGCTAAGCCATTTTTATCACAATATTATTAAAATGATGCTGCCTTCTGTCGATAATAAGCTCAGTCATGGTAGTTGAGACGTTCGAACATGGCGCCTTGTTTTCAGCCACCGCGACTTTATTCTCAGAATCATATTCTTATGCTGATGAAAATATCACTTGAGGACACGGACAGTTAATGTCAACACATGATGTTAAATAAATCGTAACTTGTTGGTTTTATTGGTGGCAAATACAGCATTTAAGATTCTTTATTCTCTCAAGATTATCTATGCAAACACATGTTAACAATAGTGACCGATGTGTTGCTACTGTAAAGTATTATATTCTTACTCGAAACTCGATACAAAACACTCGAATATGAGCGCTTTACACTGCTGCTATAACATGGTAATAAAGCCGGCTGCTCTGGTCGATGCTCCTGTGGAGTCAGTTGAGGACAATGCAATGCCCAAACGAATGTCAGTCTGATATCTGGCCATTTAGTAGGTTGTATTCATTTAATGGTGCGCGTTGAAACGCACATGACCTTGTATTGACATTTAGGGCATCTTGCTATACAGAAGAATCACTTGTTTGCTCTGCAATCACAACCAAGCTTAAATATGAAGTGAACGTGTACCAGGCGGTCACCTGCCAAGAGACACCATCCGCCTCATGCGACAAATGTGGTTACCGTTGAGGTCCACATGTCGCCTGTGGTGTCCTTTCCACTACATTGAGTCTAATGGTGTCTGCTTGAAAAGGGGCTTCTTGTTTTCTGCAGTACTGATAACCCGGTGTATTGGATCCAGTAGGAGTTACGACAGCACAAGCCAATCGCGCAACGAGGGCGGGGATCATTAGCGCCCCGGGGCGGGGATCATTATGCCCCAGGGGCTTGGGATCATTAGTGCCCTGGGACAGGTATCATGAGTGCCCCAGGGAAGGGATCATTAGTGCCTCAGGGCAGGGATCATCAGTGCCCAAGGGCAGAGATCATTAGTGCCCCAGGGCGGGGATCATTAGTGCCCCGGGTGCAATAGAAGAGGTTCATGCATAATCGAGTCCATCTTGAAGAGGCCATCCATCGTATCGATATGCTTAATGAAATTTCTTCAAAAGTTTTTCAGTTATATGATTGTATTTCACCAGAACTGGCAAAGATATCATCAAAGCTTTCACTCTCTGTGACCAGAGCTCGCTGGAGAATAACTCAGCCTTCTTTGTAGCGTTGGTTATCTTCTGTATAAAACGCATAAATCCAGCCCAGCTTGGCCTCACAATTCTTGCAAGATACATCCCTCACCATGTGACACGATCTTGTACTTTAGAATACTGCAAGTTAGCCGCTTTATTGAAAAGGAAAGCCCTCCCAGTAGTTCCGGTGAATCTGGTTGATATTAATCCAGCTCTGTTGGTCAGAGGGGTATCACAACTGGCACAAGAGAACAACCTGGAGCCTCCAAGATGCTTTAGAATGACTCTACCCATGATGATTTTGAACAATATCCTGTTCTATAACAGGATGTTAAAGAAATTGCCTTGTGATGCCTGTTTAGTTTCAAAATAACATTTGCAACTAAACTTGTTTATGAGACCAGTTCCTTTAGGCAGACAAAATTATCTCTGAAACAGACAACTATATTGGCTTACTGAGCAACGATAGAAATATCCATGTCATTAATCCTATAATTTGGAATTTTTCTCTCATTCACACTTTGGTCAAGATGGTAAAAACAGCAAAAAGTCTTTTCCCGAATTACCATCCCAAATATGAAGATTTAACACAGCCCATCTCAAAAACAATTACATTTAGAAATTATGGAACACGAGTAAGTGCATAACAGAATGCATATTGGAAGACAAATATTGGCAGACAAATTGACTGTTTTTTTCTTGTGCACTAGTCGAAGGAAGAAATATGCCGATACGTTTAGAACGTACCGAATGTAATGACACGTCTGAGCTGATGTCTCTAGTCCAGTCGTGTTTGCGATAGCAATGCCATTGACTCTCGTTGAAACAGCTAAGTTCTTACATGAACGCCATGCGGGCCAATTATTACGTAAACAGTCGATCGGGTACTCCCTTGTTACAAGAGGGAGCACTAGCCCTACAAGTACAAAACGTCCGAGTATGATTTATCAGTTTATATAACCGTTCAATCGAAGCTAAAGGGATCGCAAGCTCCACTTGGTTCAAAAGTGCTAAAATACATAGCTGTATAGCATGCAAATCATGGACAACCTCGTCGTCATTGTTACCAATAACATTAAGAATAGGATTATTTCATTGTCTCTTTATTCCCTTGTGCTTGACGCGTTACATTGGAATATCTAGAACAGTGATATGGTACGGTTACATTGGAATATCAAGAACAGTGATACGGTGGTACGGTACGGGTATACGGGTAGACTAGTACAGTACGGTAGTACAGTTAGTACAGTAGTAGTACAGTACGGTAGTAGTACGGTAGTACAGTACGGTAGTACAGTACGGTAGTGTACGGTAGTACAGTACGGGTAGTACAGTACGGTAGTACAGTACGGTAGTACAGTACAGTACGGTAGTACAGTACAGTAGTACAGTACGGTAGTAGTACGGTAGTACGGTACTACAGTACGGTAGTACAGTACGGTAGTACGGTAGTACAGTACGGTAGTACAGTGTACAGTACGGTAGTAGTAGTACAGTGTACAGTACGGTAGTACAGTACGGTAGTACAGTACGGTAGTACAGTACGGTAGTACAGTAGTACAGTACGGTAGTACAGTACGGTAGTACAGTACGGTAGTACAGTACGGTAGTACAGTACGGTAGTACAGTACGGTAGTACAGTACGGTAGTACAGTACGGTAGTACAGTACGGTAGTACAGTACGGTAGTACAGTACGGTACGGTTAAACTGTCATGACATACAAAAATACAATTTACAAGCCTTGTACCAAGAACACGATATACAATAATTACTGTATCGCAATATTATGAAAATAGCCAAATATGATAACAGATTGTTCTTACCACACAGGGAACATAAGATAGGTCACATAGGTATATCTGTAGGCTATAAATTACAAAGCAAATGGCTTAGTCTTCCAATGACAGCAAAATACCTTCTCGCAGGCATCAGCAACTCATGCGTGTGCAACTCAAACAACATTGCCTTGTACAGGAACGGACCGAGTATATGAACACCACCCAAACGGTACAAACCTGCACAACGCATGATTCACGAAACTTCCGTCGTTGTCTGCAAGCTGCACAACGCAAGGTTATCTCCTTGTGGTAAATTTTCAGCTTCTTTAAAACGTAGCCTGCTATGGCTCCCGACCAGCCTCTCCAAATGACTCACGCACCCAACCCCGCCTGCTGAGCAATGCAGCCCCTCTTTTTCGGTTGCACTCATGCAGGTCAGTGTAACGTTTCCCCGACAGTGTCCCTACAGTTGACCAACTAGAACTGCTATGTGGCTATGCGCTAGTAGGCCGTAGCATTTCAATGTTGCATGCGGCGTAGCGTCCCTGGGCTGCAGGATGTATGCGAAATTTAAGTTGAACCCTAACATGTCCTTTGCCTGAAAATGGCGTTTGTTGCCCACAAGCTTCTGCTGGATCGTATTGCGGAGCTGCTGCTCAGTGGACTTCCTGACTTCGGAACCCTCTTCAGAGGGGGCAGGTTAATCGCTCGAGCTGGTGCTCTACACGGGATAAGGAGAGGTAGGTATGGATGGACTACTACAGGAAGTCGTTGATGATTCAGACCTTTTGCGTGAGGCCCTGCGAGGCTTGGGCGGTGACGACATGACCAAGTCGCCAGTTGTCTGTTTTTATGGCCTTCTTTATGGTCTGTGCCGGGAATCCGGACCTCGGAGTTCCGCCTGTATCTGTCCTTGGGGTGGTAAAGCACCGGCACTGGCTCGTCTGTGTAGCGTTCTGTGTGTCTATGTGCACCATTGAGGACTTTCTGGCGTTTGGTGAGTGTGAGATCTCCTCGGGACCATTGCTCCATGAACCAGTCCCAGCCAATTGACAAGTGGGCAGAGCCTTTTCGAATCTCCTGATCTGGACCTTGTCGGGGTTGAGGCGGATGCGCCCCTGTATTCAAAGATGATCCCTTCGTAGTGTGTAGTAGAGGACTGGTCCATAAAACCGACCCAGGCATCCTTCACTTACAAGGTTGGCCAAAGGACTTCAAATATTAGAGTCATTTCTTAGTCCTTGGTTGACCATAGGTTCAAATTATTTTGAACCAAGCTCACTCAACAAGGTAATCGTACCGGCTTCTCGGGCTAATATATTTAGACCACGTGAATTAAGATAACGTTACCTAGGATCCCACAACTCGCTATTTTGTATTTATATGTGAAAGAAAGTCCGTTTTCACCTGTAGCTAGCAGATATTCCATGCTAGTAAGGTGCCAGGATTCACCTGTTGCTAGCAGAGAGTCCATGCTAGTTACAGGTGCCAGGCTTCACCTGCTCTATTGTTCCTTGTATCAGTCATGTTTTTCGACAAAGCTGTCCGCCATGTAAACAGGTAAGAACTGGTGTCTGTAAAGTGTAAGCAATGTTTAGAATGTCACTATGAACACAAAGAAGATGAATACGTATAATTTGAGGAGAGTCATGTCTCTCTGCATATATGCCTTTTGTTCTTAACCATATCTCTTTGAATGGGTGTTAGGCAATGCACCATGGACATATTGTTCAAGTTCCCAATAAACAGACCAACAGCTGGTTCGATTTCCTTGTTGGAATGACCACGGACTTGGTTCAAAGGAGCTTCCCTTAAAGAGTCTGGAACCTGACAAATACACCCATTCTGTTGCTGTCAGTGGCCTTACTCTGTTCTGTAGCGAGACCAGGGGTTGTTAGGAAGCAGCGGCCTTGGGATCAGGATAGACTTATAATTGTCTGCAGTCATCGTCTACCAGGTCTTAAACGGCATTTAACATGACCAGGCTGGTATTCAGGTTGTTTTCAGACTCAAAGAACACTACATGCTTAGGGCCATATGCACTGACATATGGAACTAATAACAACTATGCGAGCGTGACTGCCAAATGAAGGTTATAATATTTATTACTTGGCCAATACATTGTCATTTATTTGGACATGTTCATAGAAATAAACAACATTATGTATCGTGAATGATTTATGTCAAAATATAATAAATTGAGTACATTCAATATTCACTTTCACTCTCCTCACTCAAGACATAATTTAAATATGGAAATGTTTGACCATATTACAGCAAGGAGACATATAAATTCCACCATTGTGCTTTTTGGGATAAACTTCAATCTTCTACCTTGTGTTGTGTTAATTTTAACAAGAGATGAACATTTGTGTGATACCTACAAAGCTTAGAGGAAAAGGTCTGAATAATTAATGCAGCCTACATATGCAGCAGCTCGACTGCAGCTACAACACTAAAACAAAACTTGTTGAGTCTCTAGTGTAAGCTGCACACATATAATGCATTGATTAACATAACAATAAGCAACTTTGCATCACTGGAGCATCACCGCATCCATGATGGATGTTACACACACACACACACACACACACACACACACATATATATATATACATGATATATATATATATATATATATATATATATATATATATATATATATATATATATATATATATATATATATATATATATATATATATATATATATATATATATATATATATATATATATATATATATATACACACAACAATGTATCATATGGATAAATCTAAGGAGCTATATGGGATACAGAACTTGTGTCAATAGAAGTTCTAGCACCAATGACAATAACAGCTTAATAATAATGATTATCATTACAGCCAATTTGAGTACACCACATTGACAGATGTTTTGCTTATTAGGGTAAATGACCATGTTCATGGCAGGTTTTGCAGCAGAATTCACGGAAATATTTGTGTCTGCACATGCGAGCTCGTATGATGAGAAGACAATCGGCGTAGAAAGGCTGATCTCCGCAGTCAGCTGGTAATGTGGCACCTGTTACAGAGACACCACAGTTCCTAGCTCGTTAGCATTCCGTTTCACCCATGATGATGGTCAACAGAAGTTGGATATAACTTACTGCAATTCATGTAAGTTGTGCTGATGGAAGCCTCACCTGATACTTGTATATGGGCAGACCCCCGCACCACCTCAAATTTCCTAGTCACGATACAGGTGTATTCGCCCGAGTCTGTCGGGATGACATCTTCGATAAGCAGCTCCCCCTGACGTGTGGTTCTGTAGCGCAGGTCAAACGGCAAAGGACTGCCGTCTTTATTCCATTCAAACCTCACCTCTGTGTCCCCTTTCACTTCACACACCATGCGGGCGTCAGAGCCAGAGATGAAGGTCGTATTGGACACGACAATCTTCACAGTGATCGTTCCTGCAGACCAAATGTCATGTTCATTTTTTGTAATGCAGTGCTTTGAATAAGTGGTGGACAAGGAAAAATCAGAAAAGGTTGCTTTACATGGCCGTGGTGACGGCCTCACTCACCGAGCACCTTGACGGTGACCATCCTGAGACTGGGCTGACCCACGCCGTTACTGGCCTCACACATGTACACGCCTGTATCCTCCACGAGAGCGCTGCTTATCACGAGGGTTCCTTCTTCCTGCTGCTCAACGTGCTCCTTGTCTATGAGAACCAGTTGGTTGTTACGCAGCCAGCGAATTGTAGGGCTTGGTACACCAACAGCCATACACTCCATCCTCAGTGTGGCTCCCTGTCTCACTGTGTACTCAGCTGGTGTGTCGAGGAACATGACAGGCACTGAGCCGAACACACAATCACATGGCTCAGCTGTACACCGTGGAGGTATTGAGGTCAATATAAGGGTATATTAAGTGCTTATAATCCAGATACATTGTAATAACAATACACCTAGGTATTTGTCATACATAGATACTGTACTATTGTCTGGCCACAAATCTTACATGGTTAAAAGCTTTTAAGTTTCTATCAAGAATCAGGAATAAAAAGCATTCGAGAATATGAGAAGAAAAATGAGTAATGTTTGTGAAATGCTAAGGTTGTCAAATAGAAAGTCCGAGAAAATATAAAGCAACATGCTATGATCCTTAATACATCACGTTAAACTTCAGTTTACACCTGTATTAACATAATTAAAGTTACACAAGTCTCCTTAAATACAGCTGTCAATAATCTAATTACCAACAGCATAAACGTTCAAACAAAGGAGGAGTGCAAGAAGAGTAGTGTAATAACGGCCCGAGCATTTTAAGAAGAAACAATTGGTTATCAGATATATTAAAACCTCCCTGAAAACTTACCCCGCTTACGTGGGTTGGCTGTAATAGCAAGTTACATAAAGATACGGTAATTAATGTCAGTAATAAGTTTAAAATCAACAACAGACATTTGAACAGTGCCAACATATTCAATGAAAAACTAAATTCGTGCTAACCAAATGAACAAAAAGGGTTTTCCCCTTTATGTTTACAGTGCACATGGATGGGAATTGCTAGAAGTTTTAGCATTTAGTAAATAAATAATATGCCAGGTATTTTGTCATTGCCAAGTTTCAAACACAAGTACTAGACCACATTATTGGTTTAAAAAACAAAATTTGGGATTATCTTTCATCTCTTGCAAGATTCCTGGAAATTCTGGGCAACTTAAATGAATGCCTTACCTTGTACAGACACAGTGTACGTCCGTGTGGCTGAACCCACACCGTTATATGCTCTACAGCTGTAGACACCACCATCTGTCTCGGTAACATTGTTAATGCGTATTGCTCCCGATGTTAGGTACTCAATGCGGCCGTTGAAGTTAGTGAGGGCCTCTCTGTCAACAAGAATCCATTGCATATCGCACCATTAGGACGGGATTGAATATATCAGTTTGAATAACTTGGACAAAACTGGTCAGAGTAATTAGGACGGGACAAGATCAGAGCAGTTGGAACAGGACATGATCAGCATAACATGAACAGGACATGATCAGAGTAACAAGAACAGGACATGATCAGAGTAACAAGAACAGGACATGATCAGAGTAACATGAACATGACATGATCAGAGTAACATCAACATGACATGATCAGAGTAACATCAGAACAGGACATGATCAGAGTATCAAGAACAGTACATGATCAGAGTAACAAGAACAGGACATGATCAGAGTAACTTAAACAGGACATGATCAGAGTAACTTAAACAGGACATGATCAGAGTAACTTAAACAGGACATGATCAGAGTAACTTGGACAGAGCGTTCTCATCAAAGTTAACAAAATTATACTGTCATGTCTGGATCTCCTGATATAAGGCACGAGATTTAGGTTATAACATCGGCCACATGATTGTGTGTTAGTTTATAACAGTATAAGCGAAAGTAACCAAAGAGTATACACAACATTCAAGGAACTAGAATGTTTCTGAAAACCAGACCACTGATGATACGCACTATTGAAGCAACTCACCTGTTCTTGAACCAGAATATTTGTGGTGGAGGACTTCCAGTGGCACTGCACAGAATGGTGAGTGATTCTCCCCCAATAGCCTTAACATCCGTCTCGTAGTCCGCTATAATGGGCGCCTCCTCTACCGGTCCAAAACATTATAGTGTGATATAGATATTATATATATATATATATATATATATATATATATATATATATATATATATATATATATATATATATATATATATATATATATATATATATATATATACATAGAAACTATATATATATATACATATATATAACACACACACACATATATATATATATATATATATATATATATATATATATATAAATGTATGCATATGTACATATATATACATATATGTATATGCAAACAAATTTGATGTAAGAGAGTAAGACACATAGGTAGAGATAGTAAACTATGTTGATGAGAAATTTTGAGATAAATAATTACAACAACTACAATGGGAGCATTATCCTCACAGTCTTACGTGATACACTCTATATGTTAATGTAAAGGTGCATCTGATGAGGCAAATACAAGGAAACACCAAACCACAAGTAATTAATTATAACAAGTGAAGGATCAATGAGAAGCAGGAAAAGGCATGCAGACTGAAATACCTGGGCATCCTTGAAAGTTCCAACCAGTGGCAAAAGTGTCGCTACCAGGACAGCAACCATACATGGAACTGACGCAACCTGTGCGCCAGAAGTGTTAAATCACACCACCATCACCACAAAGACAGGGCATTGTTAGGACAAGGTGAAGGGCTTCATTACCAATCAAAAGCACAGAAAACACCTTCTCTATAGAGAACAAGCACAACTTATCTACTAGCACAAATAATTAATATAACTACTGGGAAAAAAATCATGAAGAAAAGAAAAAAAATTCTGGGGAAAATTTGGCCGGCTGCCCCATCAGACAGGCGTGGCAGCTGCAGGAGCATCAGCAATATGCAGCACAACCAGGATCAACAAGAACGAGGCAGGAGGAAGGAAATTTTGATTTGAAACCAAGCACTACTTGTTCTCATTTACATATCTACAAATTGCACTTTAGAATTATGCACTTGGTTGAAAGGGCAACCTAATTTCTTGAAATGTAATTCACAATTGCATAAGGAACCAGTTATGACCATTATATTAAGTTCACTCTTTATATGACAGCAGCATTCATAATTTATTAGTCTTATCTTAGTTCTGGTGATACAAAGAAATGGTGAATTCACACAATCAGTCTTAACAGCTTATGTTGAATCATGCAAATCACATTTTTGTAACGGTGCAACAGCAAGCCAGTAATCTAAGCCTAAGTTACACAGAATCAAGGGATCTACTTCATTAATCAAGCCTGGTCACACCGGCAGAGCACACACATCTACTCACCTGGGAAGACAGGCCTCAGGCACACATGGCCACAGCCGTTAGCACAACACTTGAGTGAGCTAGGACATTCAATGTCCTCGGAGCACTTCTCCACACAGCCTCCCACAACCTCAGAATTCAGTGCAGGGCAGCGACCTGGCTTGGGTTCTGACAGCAAACAGTATCCATTGTTAAGGAAAATAATATCAACCAGAGAGCATTATGGTGTTGTGTAACATTGAATGACATATTGGAATAGTGATGCATGTTAGGTAAGTAGAGCAAAATATAACAAAAGGCTAGAGGTTAATCAACATGTGGTTATATATATATATATTTATGTATATATAATATATATATATATATATATATATATATATATATATATATATATATATATATATATATATATATATATATATATATATATATATATTATGCAGCAATTTAGAGCCAGCTGAGGGATGATGGTCGATGGTGCAGCTGAACTAACCCGAGTAGAAAACTAAACTGATCAATTTGAAATGGTAAGATCACGACCAGTTTGAGGTATCTATTGTAAAAGTTAAGGGTGCTGTGTTGGAGTAACTCACTGTGTCGACATACAGCTCTGGCTCGCGGGCAGGGTGCAGTGATACATACGGGTGCGTTGACCACACATTCCTGGTCCTCAGGGCACTCATGATCCTACAAACGCATACTCAACAAATGTCACATAATGGCTGACACAGAGATGTCCCAGTTATAATGAATTATATCATTAACATAGGTGGAATACCTTGCATGGGTCGACACACTCACAGGTAAGACAGCCATCGATTCCACGACCGTAGCCGTGCTGACACTCAAGGTCACAAAGGAGAACACCACATGTCTCCGAGACTGACACGCACCACACAATCCAACATGTCAACATCAGCTCATACTCTCTCTAAATTATAAAGGTCCAACAATTGAACCCCATTTGATTTTCATGATGACTATATCAATATATAGTTTAGAGAAATTGGTATTTGGATTGATGGCAGTTTGAACTCTCACCCCTGGAGCATAACGCCAGGCAGTCGTCATAGCTGCGGAAATTGTTCTGATTGCCCTCACAGCCGCCATAGTGGAAAGGCTCACAATTGCCGATGGATGCATCAAAGTAATAGCGAACATCTCCATCCTGACAGGGGCCCGGGTCTCTATGTTCGTAGCAGTCTCCTGGCTTGTACAGACGGTAGTTGTTGCCATAGCCACATGAGTGGTGACAAGCTTCCTGGCTGCCAAAGTTGTTCCCATTGCCCTGACAACCACCGTACAGGAACGGACGGCATTCCTGCGTTTCGTCATCGTAGTAGAATCTGAGATAATCGGCAAAGCATGGACCCTTTTCTTTCTTCAGTGAGCAAATGTCTGCACGTCAACAGGACATTTAGATTAAAAGCAGCATGTGGCAAGACACAAGGTGGTCTTACTGGACCAAGGCGCTCTCCCACTGGTAAGAATTGATCCACATCAAAACTTCAACCGATCAGGAGTGGTAAAATCTCTTTACATACATCACATGCATCCATCAAATAGCATGAACTCACTACACATTTTGTAAACATATGTTGCTGTACATACCAGTTGGAATTCCGCTGTCAGCACGAACCTCACTTTCACACCGCACAGCACAATCATCATAGCTCTCAAAATTGTTCATGTTGCCTTGACAGCCACCGTATTGAAACTGCAGGCAGGTCCCCATGTCACGGTCGTAGTACCAGCGAATGATCTGTGCTTGGCATGGCCCCTCTAACTTGGACATCTCACAAACATTCACCTCCTCTGTGAATTTGGGAAAAAATATATTAGTGCCAGATTTCAAACGATTCACCCATGGGTTGTTGAAACAATATATTTTTGTACCCATCATAAGATAATTGAATATGGTACGGCACTTAATAGCAATGACAGACAACAATGGCTTATTTGGCTGAGACCAATTTGGTTTCCTGTGAGAGGTATGCCTTAACACACACCAACTGCACCAATGATAACCAATCAAATTAATAACACAATAAAGGAAATAATAACAGAAATATGTGTAGAGCTGAAAGTAATACAAAAGAATGATTAGAGATCGACATAATTACAACATGCATTAGAGCTGTACACATATGAGTTGAAGAGAGTGCGTGTAGGCAGTGAGTGTGTGTAGGCAGCGAGTGCATGTATGCAGCGAGTGCTGTCTGGGACGAAGCAAAAGCGTGTCTCTCTTGCTGCGACGGACAAATAGCATTAAAGTTAGTAAAGCCATTCTGAATGAGGAAACAATCCTGCCTGATGATGAGTTAGATCAGCCACAGCAGCCAGCACAAGGTTTCCTCACTCCAAATTACATCATTACAAATTGACATTCACAAGTACAAAACTGCACACACAAGCTGCTGCCCTCTTCATGGCACTCAAGCAACAATCTTTGTCTACCAACACATCCAAAAAATATTGTTCCATTTATATGCCACACAACACAGTGCAAAGTGACTATGTCCAACTCCACACAAAAAGCCAAACAGAGATCAGCCAGATATCACTTTCAACACACTGTAAGGTTATACATTCGTCATCCTGGCACTGAATCATGATTAGTTCAAAGCCTAAAAAAACCCCCGCAAATTTACAATCGAGGGTCCATAAATTATGTTGATAGCAAATGGTATAGTTACTTCCTATATGATATATTTGAATGAAATATACTGTGGATATTTGAGGCTTGTTGCATTTAATCGGGACAGCACCATCTCATTTTAGCTCCGTATGAAGATTGTGTGATGACTGGTTAACTATACATATGAACCCCCCATATATATCTCCACTATCATACAATTCAGCATTAATTTAATCAGAGCAAATAAAGCAATAACATTTTGTTGCATATGAAATGATTGTTGGCTTAACATTTGTATTTCACACTCGAGCTAAGCTCGAAATCAGCCGCGGTACCCAGCAAAGCAACGATACACTAATGTCCAAGCAAAGCACTGAGGCTATTACAGGGCCAACCCAAAGCACTGAGGCTATTACAACACCAACCCAAAGCACTGAGGCTATTACAACACCAACCCAAAGCATTGAGGCTATAACAGCACCAACCCAAAGCACTGAGGCTATTACAGCACCAACCCAAAGCACTGAGGCTATTACAGCACCAACCCAAAGCACTGATGCTATTACAGCACCAACCCAAAGCATTGAGGCTATAACAGCACTAACCTAAAGCACCAACCCAAAGCACTGAGGCTATAACAGCACCAACCCAAAGCATTGAGGCTATAACAGCACCAACCCAAAGCACTGAGGCTATTAGAACCCCTAAACAAAGCACTGCAAAATGACACTGCACCCCAAAGCACTGCACTTGCTTTGCACCCTGGTACTTCCCCACTAAGACCTTAGAATGGCAGTTGAGCTAAGGATCAGGACCCAGAGCTTGTGAGTAGCATGCACACGCCCATCCACAAGCTGATCTAGGTACTAACAGGCCAAGCTTGCTGCAATCCCCAAAGCGAGTCAAATGAAGTCACCTTCTTGTACGATAAAGTCCTTACACTTTGTCTCACATTTATAGTGCGAGGCAAAGTTGTTAGCATTGCCCTGACAACCCCCGTAGATGAAGTCCTTACAGGTGTTGCTGTCGGCATCATAATACCACCTTAACACGGCCGCTTGACATGGGCCTTGTCGTGGAACCATGCTACACTCCTCTACAATACAAACACCATCGAGTAGAAGAGGCAAACATTTGACCCAAATCAGGGACGCCATTTGCTCAAATCGTTATTTTGGGCAATACGTTTCTATTATAAATGGTGGAATAATATCTTCCAAGTCACGTTTTTTTTTAAATGAAAATCACATGCATTACTTTTGTCAAAGCCAGACCTTCATGAAATTACATATTTATTACGAAACCTTTCAACGCAGTTTGAGATCTGATAGAGATCTAGAAAACTTGGGTTGGTTTGTGGATGAGTTGTTTGGTGTGATCAAAGAGACTTTGTCTTGGAGTGATGGTGTCGGTGACAACTCACCAGGTTTCTTGTTTGACAAGAGTTCGCCACTGCCCCCATCTGACTGTGGGGCCCAGTCAGGAACACAGAATGACATGCAGTCCAACTGGCTGGGGAAGTTGTTGGTGTTTCCATTACAGCCCACGTAGGTGAAGGCAGAACATGTGTTGTTCTCGTGGTTGTAATGCCAGCGTTCCTCGATCTCATGAGAAAAGCCATTCTCACAGCGACCATCACTCAGGGGCAGGGTACAAATAGCCTCCCTGTCTGTGGGAACGTGATAACGGTAAGCATCATGCAATGATATTACATACATTGAGATCAGAGTGAACTCTAGCAACTGGGGTCAGCCAGGTTGACACGTCAAGCTGTGGAATACCAAGCCTCATCACTCCCTCAGAAACACAAACTTTGTATGGATAGCACAATATTTGCAGAACATGGTTTCTTAAAAGAAAACATTAGCCAAAAGTGTCAATTTCACAGTGCAGACCTAAAGTCATGCAAGAAATTGTCATAGAGTAGTACATAGTAAAGAAAACTACGCACATTGGTGAGATGAAACAAATGTTGCAGCTGCTAGAGTGTGCTGGATTAATGACAACAGTGATAAGACAAGATGAATCAGAATCTGTCTTTTTCATGAGGATTAAAGCAGGGTCATTGGGGATCACAAAAGCAGGGGTTGGGGTGCTGGAGTACCTTCATCACTGTGGCCTTGATAAACGCACACAAAGGTGCACATTTCTTTACTGGCAAACCTGTTGGTATTGCCAGAACAACCGCCGTAGTAGAATTGACGGCACTGTGCTACGGTGCTATCATAGTACCATAGCAACGTCCAATCACGGCATAGCTCGCCTTTGTCACTCGGCTGGGAACACCGCTGAAAACCTGGTAAATCCATGCTAGCTATGAGAGGTATGACATCAGTGATATTAGGATGGTTGGATATATAGCACCCAAGGTGACAGAAGACAGTCAAAACGACTTTTAACATTAGACATACAGTAACAAACTGGCATCATTTTAACACCATCTGTAAATACACAGTCTGACTGCCAACAACATCAGATATTCCTTCAATGCAACAATGTATGAGCCTAGCAATTAAATGGCAGTGCTAGCAAAAGACGTATGGAAGAGTTACCTATGATGGGTGGTGTGAGGGACGGGGTAGGTGTGGCTGGGGTGGTGGTCCGCCTGGTGGTAACAGGGGTAGACGTGCTGTCTGTGTCGACACATGCTCTCATACAGTCTTCACGGTGCTCAAAACGATTCCCGTTGCCACCACAGCCTCCGTAGAGGAATCGACGACAGCTATGAGAGTTGGATTCGTAATACCAGACTGGAGTGTACTTCATGCAGTGACCAACCTTCTTCTTCATCTGACACACGTCTGTACCAAAAGAGGTCATGGAGGGTTATGCAGGGGTCGGGGGACGCATCGACATTGGAGACAATTGAATTTAAGTTAGAGAAATATGGCATTTGGTCCATCATGGGAGAGAAACCTGCCGAAATTGAGGAAGCAAACTTGGGTTGCAGAGATACTTGCACAAGAAAGTTGACAGTATCTAGCTGCTAATAAAGAGCCTCACCAGAGTTGGTCACATATGGCAAGGTGCCCAGAGTGCTGGTGGGGGAAGGGGTGGGTGTGGTCGTAGGCAGGGTGGGTGTGGTCATTCTTTCACAGAATGCTGCACATCCTGCCATACTGCGGAAGCGGTTCTCATTGCCTTGGCAACCACCATATACAAACTGACGGCAGCTTCCTGAAGCTACGTCGTAATAATACATCTTCATCTGAGCCTGGCAGGGTCCAGAATCCATGGGCTGCATACACTTACCTGAGGGGATGGGGCACAGCATACATCTCCATGGTAACATGGTTTGATTGGCACATTTAGAAATACAGAAATGATTGACTCACACCCTGTTAATAATTATACACCCTCGGCTTAATATCCACAGAATATACTCACTAGATGGTGTTAGCGTCTGCTGTGACTGAGGAGAGCCACAAACCCGCATACATGACTCATAATTCAGGAAGCGGTTTCCATTTCCACCACAACCCCCCCACAGGAACTCAGCACAGCGACCTTGAGCAGGGTCAAAGTGGAACCTATACTTCACAGCCTTACAAGGTCCCTGGTCTGAAGGCTGGACACAAATATCTGGCAACCAAAGCAAGAGTCAACAAGGATCAGACATGGGATATCAAATACAGGAAGGGTACACCAAGCTATGAAACTAGGTATTCACCTGTGAGGGGACAGGCTGTCTGACAGGTCTCCTCCGTTAAGAAGTTGTTTTCGTTGCCATTGCAGCCACCATATGTGAAAGAGCGACATTGTCCCAGCTGATGGTCATAGTACCACCTTGTGTAGGATCCCTGGCAAACTCCACGATCATGAGGAAGGCCGCAGATTGCTGCAAATGTACAATTATCAGAAACCCTACAATCACAGTTCATACCAAGGTAAGGTAAGTATAAGGTTTGATGGCACACCAACACTAGTGAGTTATATAGTGCCAAATTGGTCCCAGTGGCTACCAGACAAAACCTGGTGAAGATAACAAGATTGAGGGGAGCAGGAACTGACAACCACCCTAATCTCTCACTGCTTAAACATCACCTCTTGGTTCAATGTTACTTCAGCCTTTCAATTAATTTTATATCCAAAATTGTAGAATTCTATAAATAAGATGAAGAAATGAAGCTGACTGACCCAGACCACTGACAGCGACTCTGTTGGTTCTACACTGGCTCCTGCACGACTCCAAGCTGCCGAAGCGATTCAAGTTTGCCACCACAACCACCGTAGATGAACTCTAGGCATTCATTAACTAGCTCATCGTAATACCATGCTGGCTCATAGCCATCACATATCCCTGCGTCTTGTGGCAGACTGCAAATGTCTGAAACCAAACACACTCCACAAATTACATAAGTGCATTTGTGAATTTATTAGTTTTTCCTTGAAAATAATCAGATCCAAGAGAGGTGTTTAAACATGATATACGAGTTTAAACACATTTTATATTTAAGTAAAAGATGCATATAAAGCCATATCATACGATAACAACAGCAAACAAGGATGACAATTAGCAATCACCAGAAGTTTGATGTCAATCATCACAATTAACACGGAATATTGATACAAGATAGATGTCAATCACCACAATCAACACAGCATATTGATACAAGATAGATGTCAATCACTACAATCAACACGGCATATTGATATGAGACTGATGTGAATCATCACAATCAGCACGGCATATTGATACAAGATAGATGTCAATCATCACAATCAACACGGCATATTGATATGAGACTGTCAATCATCACAATCAACACGGCATATTGATACAAGACAGATGAAACAAGCAGATCTCTCAACGATTGACAAGCATCTAGTGAAGGCAACATTAAGACGGCTCTCAAACTATTTTGACGTGAATTCAAATTTAAGTCTACTTACATCCGCTAATCCTACCAAGCAGTGGCGACTTAAATAGCTAACTGCAGAATGCATACCTAAGAGGGGCAGCACAACTAATTTCAGTTTTACATCAGTTAGATTGTTTGGTGTGAGATTACAAATCACTTTGGTTAGTAGTCAACACAGCTCACTTGGTCTACACAGGCAATCATTAAACCTTCATGTCACAGAGTAATGAATATTTGCATCAATGTCATCTGTCTCAGAACCACATCAACTACCAGACGTTATATGGATATCCTTTGCTGCTTGACTTTATGTAAGGCAATCAGTAATCAAAAGCAGGTTACAAAGCATCTACCGCTAATCAGCAAGCATCTTCTTATCAGACTGGTAACCCCACACAGCAAGCACAATTTGATGGCACATTTCCAAGAGCCAGTATAAGATGGCAAGCAGAGATACAGAGGCAGACACATGACCCTGACAAGGACCCTACATACCCTCATTGTAACACCTCTTGAGGCACTCGACTTCACTGGTAAACCTATTGTTATTGCCCCCACAGCCTCCATACATGAATAGTTTGCATGACTGTGACTTGGCATCATAGTACCACATGCTAACGTAGGCTACACAGTCCCCGGCACTGTATGGCAGATAGCAGAGGTCTGAAATAGTGCCAGATACGGGAACAATCAACAGTTACATAACATGCACAGTCTAAATGACACCCAAGTACCGAACATCAATGGGCGGTCACTCAACAATACCGTTAACTAGGCAAACAGTTAACACCAATGGAGAAGTTAGGTGGTTAATGTGGGAACAACAGTTTTAATTCATCTTAACAAGTTAATAGACTAACTTATCCAACCATTAGTACAAAATGTTTTGACCTTGGGGAGAGCCAGTGATTGGGTGAGTAGACATAGGCTGTCCATCAGTGATCGTTCCAAACCCTGCAGTTGGTGTTGGCTTGGTTGCCAAGGTGGTTGACAATGAAACAGGTTCACATTCACTCAGACAAGCTTGCCTGGTGAGGAACCTATTTCTGTTGCCCTGACAACCACCATAGTTGAAGGAGAGGCAGGTTCGCTGCTGCGTGTTGTAGTACCATCTTTGTAACCGCTGGATACATGGCCCAGTCTCAGCAGCCTCAATGCATTTCTCTGCAAAGATGCAAACAAGTCATATCATTGTATCCAATGACAACAAATATAATGTATAATAATGTATTCAGTATAATGACAAGGCAATTGGATATTATTATTTGTTTCCAATTATAATCGATCAAACTACAAATAACAACAACAAAACAGATATTTTAGTATTTAGTTTTTTCATAAATCACACTTCAAAGTGATAGTTTTGAGGAGTGAAATCCAGGGTGAATAAAACAGACGGACACTGACTTCAACATGAATATTTATTTCATTGTAAGAGATGCAAGAAATGCGAAAACTGGACATAATGTGAAGTGTATGTGATGGAGGACTTACTGCAAGCAGGTGGCATGGGCTGTAATGAGATACAAGGCTTACCACAAGCAGACAGTGTGGGGGTTTAATGAGATACAAGGTTTACCACAAGCAGGCGGTGTGGGGGTTTAATGAGATGCAGGACTTACCACTATCAGACGGTGTGGGGTTTAATAAGATGCAGGACTTACCACTAGCAGGCGGTGTGGGGGTTTAATGAGATGCAGGACTTACCACTAGCAGGCGGTGTGGGGTTTAATGAGATGGGGTTTACCATAGAGGTGGCAGGACTTACCACTAGCAGGCGGTGTGTGGGGTTTAATGAGATGCAGGACTTACCACTAGCAGGCGGTGTGGGGTTTAATGAGATGCAGGACTTACCACTAGCAGGTGGTGTGGGGTTTAATGAGATGCAGGAGACTTAGCACTAGCAGGTGATGTGGGGTTTAATGAGATGCAGGACTTACCACTAGCAGGTGTGTGGGGGTTTAATGAGATGCAGGACTTACCACTATCAGACGGTGTGGGGTTTAATGAGATGAAAGACTTACCACTAGCAGGTGGTGTGGGCTCCAGAAGTGAGGAGCACTGCTTTTGACACTCCACCATCGTACCAAAGTTGTTATCATTGCCTTGGCAGCCACTGTACAGGAATTGGCGACATTGACCAAATGCCTGGTCAAAATAGTACCTCCATGTTTTTTGAGTGGTGTTTCCATCACATGCCCCAACCGGCCAGCGGTAACAAACACACATCTGACACATCATAGAGACCAAGCCAATGAACAGGGACAACACTGGCTCTCCATTTTCAAACAAACACAAAATCAAATAGAACTGATCTGGCAACAAAATGAAAGGCCTTTGTAACTCACTTAAACCTACAATAGAAACATATATATTTTATCAATAATTATCAACTCATTTTATGTTTTATTATGCGCTAATATCAACTTGCAGTTTTAATATATTGCATTTTACCTGATAAATAATTTGCATGAGTGTTAGATATGGTGATAAGAAGAAATCTTTAACTCACCTGTAGGGGGCAGTGCATTGCAGGATTCCCGACATGCCAACACACTATTGAATCTGTTGTTGTTGCCATGACAACCTCCATAAACGAATTCTTTGCAGACTCCATCTGATTTGTCGTGGTACCAACGCTTGAAGTAGCCAGTGCATGGACCAGCATCCATGTGAAGTGTACAGGCATCTACAGTGAACATAAGTATCTCTCTAAATATCTAAAACACTGCTTCTCAGTCCATGATGTCAGGGTTACTCCACTTGGAAGTATGTAATGAGAGTGAATATGAGTGAAGTTTATGAGACTAGACGTTCAGAGACAGCCTAAAACTGACCCACATTCTTGCGCATGAGTTGTTGACACTTCATGTTACACTCCTCGAGACTGTGGAAGCGGTTGGCGTTACCATTGCATCCTCCGTAGACGAACTGTTGACACTGGCTTGTGGTCGTGTTGAAGTACCACTGTGCGTACGAACCATGACAGGGTCCAACCTCAGATTCCATGGAGCACACTACACAAGGAACAGGGAGAGAGGGGGGGGGGGGATGAGCGGGTCCAGATAAAGTCACCAATAAGCTGACATATATATCAAACAGCAACTTAATTGTGATAAAGTGATAGATCAGCTTCTTGATATATTTGGTGTGTGGCACGAGTGTATCAGTGATCCGAGGTGGGACGCAGGTATTATAAAGCTGGGTAACACATCACCTGCATCAGCTGGCTGTTTGCACCTGTTCTCACATGCCACCTCACTAGGGAACCTGTTGTCATTTCCTAGACATCCACCGTATGTGAACTCACGACAAGTATCATGGGTTTGATCATAGTACCAGCGAGTGAACTGTCCCTGGCAGGGACCTGGAATCTCTGGCTGTAGGCATATATCTAATGACACAAACATATATCTGATGACACTAGCATATATCTGATAACAAAAACATATATCTGATGACACAAGCACATTCGATGACATGGCTGATCAAGGTAACAAAACCACTAGCACCTGGTTGGTGGGGAGCCACACATTCTTCCACACACTCATTGAGCGTGTCGAACCTGTTGTCATTACCCCAGCAGTCCCCATAGACAAACTGCTGACATGACTGAGTAACTGGATCGTAGTAGTACTTGGTCATCCCGGCTCTGCAGCGGCCAGTTGACATGGGCAGGTAACATTTACCTGGTAACACACACATAGGCAGTGTAAGATATAATTGTGGCCTGACCCCTTTATTTAACTACCTAAGTTTTATCCTCTGAAATGTCGGAAAGAAACATGGGACTGAACTATGACCTTTGCACCAATGAGATTACAGTTGCCTGTGTGACCTGATTGACCTCATATATTGCATTATATTGCTAGTAAGAATCATCTGAGCATTAAAGACATTGTGTTTGGCATAATAAGCTATGCCAAGTCAATGAACTCTGCCAGACCAGGTGGACTCACCCATTGACCTGGAATAAGCTTTCCCAAGTCAATGAACTTCACCCAGACCAGGTGGACTCACCCATTGACCTTTAATAAGCTACCCCAAGTCAATGAACTCACCCAGACCAGGTGGACTCACCCATTGACCTCTAATAAGCTATGGCAAGTCAATGAACTCACCCAGACCAGGTGGACTAACACATTGACCTCTGCACTCTTCCCGTGAAGCAAATCTGTTCCCGTTTCCATGACAACCTCCGAACCAGAAGCGGGTACATTCACCATAGGTCGGATCAAAATACCACATGACTTGATAGTTGGAACAGGTGCCTAGGTCCTTATCAAAGCCACAGATGGCTGTATGCAAAGCAAACACATCATGCATAACTATCAAGGGGTAACACATCAAATGATAGAGAGTCAATAGAACTGGGATGACAGGAGCTTTTTGTAAAATGATCAATCGTTACTTTATTTCAGATGTGTATTAAAGATGTTATGTCTATGATGTTAAACCATACATCTGATTTGTAGCTTCTATGAGAGAATCATCATGAAGCAGAGGAAATCATTACCTCCGCGCTCTATGACATCTTGGCAGCCTGCGTAGTTGGGTCCTCGAGAGGAACCTATCCCATCTGGACAGCAGCCATAACCTGAATCCGCACATGACTCCACGTACGAACCCCGATCAAGACAGCCCTGAAATGATGGCCCTGTTGCTGTGGTAACACCATCTGGACAGCAGCCGAAGCTGGTGGCTTCACAGGAGTGCTCCACGTGAGATATATCAGGGCAGCCCATGAAGCCTGGTCCAGAGGCTGAGGTGGTGTTGTCAGGGCAACAACCATACATTGTTTGAGTACATGACAAGATGCCCGAGTCACTGCAGCCTAGGCTGTTTGGACCTATAGCTGTGGTGAGGCCGTCACTGCAGCATCCGTATCTTGTATCAGCACAACCCCCAAACACCTCACATCCCTCGTTGTTGATACCGTAGGCTATGTGAATGCCATCCGGACAGCATCCAAAAACAGTGTTGCCACATTCAATCTCAACTTTATCACCACAGCCTTCAGCATCAGGACCGAGAGCGGCAGTCTCACCATCAGGACAACATCCATAAAGGCTGCCATGGCAACCATCATCAGGCACAAAGACAGCAGAGCATCCCAGCAGATTAGGTCCAGTGGCTGGAGAGATTCCATCAGGGCAGCATCCATACAGAGATGCAGCGCAGCTGGCATCACACCCACTGTCATCTGGACCGGAGGCTGCTGTCAGCCCATCGGGACAGCAGCCAAACAACGTGGTGTGGCAGCTCGGGATGCCAGCATCCTGTGTCTCACCCGACCCCCCTCCGCAGTCCTCCCCGTCCACACCTGTATACACAGCGATACATCGTCATAATGTTGATCACATGTATCATAACTTGAAGTTGAAAACAACATTCCATTACACACACACATATATATATATATATATATATATATATATATGTATATATATATATATATATATATATATATATATATATATATATATATATATATATATATATATATTGTAATCTCATTTTTATAAAAGATTTCCAATTTATCAATGAGGGCAAGACCAACGACGCTATCAAAGGTATCGAAAAAGGAAACTCACCACAGTCAGTTGAGCACCCCTCACCATTGATCCCCCCAGCATGGGTGACTCCATCAGGGCAGCAGCCAAACTCTGTCCCCTGGTGGGAAAGTGCCATATAGAAACAATACAATTGACCACAATTATTCAGATTGAGTCAGCCATTTTAATATAATCTGTCCACTTACTGTGCAGTTTAATTCAGGACAACCTTCTTTAAAAGGACCTCTAGCAACGGTGACACCATCAGGGCAGCAGCCATGTTCTTCATCTTCACAGTTGCCGTCCAGTTTACCATCACTTGACAGGAGACACCCATAGTAGTGGGGACCCTCAGCTGGGGTGCTGCCATCAGGACAACAGCCATACAAGCTGTTCTCACAGTTCCTGTTGATGATAAAGTCATCTGCACACAAACCAAGGATTATTTTGTCAGTTTACCACGGTATTTACAACATGTGATATAAGTCCCAGTTTTTCTTACTTAAGAAATTCACCTGAGTTGAGATGAAGATAAGCAATTAAAGAGGACCATAGAATGAGGGAGGGTAGCTACCTTCATCACATGCATGGAGGTTACAATCCTGAGAGCTTCTAGGTTTCCTGCTACCATCACATAAATAATGATTGACTACTTGGTTGTCATGGAAACACATGACTTCCCGTCTCCGTATCCCTCCACCACACTTAGCAGAACACTGAAGGAAGAAGAAGGCAGCTTTTCAACTGTTATAATAGCAAGAGACACAGAAATTAGAGGCTTCAATTATAATAATTGATGAGATAAATGCTGCAAATGAAACAAAATATTCCTTCCATGTACCATATCATCAGATGTATGAGCATGTGTGTGTGTGGGGGGGGGGGGGGGGGGAAGGGGGGGGGGGGTGTTACCTTGCTGTAGGGGGCAGTGAACCACACTCCCTCGCATGACATGCCTTCACACATCTGCTCTGATGCAGGTTGGTTGGAGATGTCACAGTCAGCATCAGCCAACACAAGCAATTCTCTGCCTTCCTCGATGGCACAGACAACCCTGCGAGACTGGAAACCACTACCACAGCCAGATGAACACTGTACAGCAACATACGTACACACGCCACGTCAAGCAAGAAGGAATCCACAAAACATACTTGTATCACAATATTCCTATGACATGTATCTGTATCAATAATGCTGTAATTGTTGTCAACTCCTAACTGATTAATTTGGTCATACTTCAAGAACAAAATTGTAATCTCATATCACACCGACTACAAAAACAAAACAATCACCGGCAGCCACTCTGATGAAAACCACTTGGGGTGTGGCGCACAGTCATCGTCATGACTACATGACCTTCTGACCCTGGGCCGGCGGTTGGGCTTACAGAGATCATCAGAGTGAATGTGACCTAATTTTGAGGCGCACATAGCATGCCTGGACTCATAGCCACTATCACAGGTTCCACGACACTGTCAACATCCAACCACATGGTGAACAATGGCTGTGCAACAATAGGGTTAGGAACTTAAGACAAATCAGAATTCTCCTGTCGAATTCCACAACTATTATGCAGAATATTTGATGCCAAACATGCCTCTTGAACACATTTGGTTACCAGAAAATAGAATTTGTATATAAATGAAATGATGACTCACCCCGGACCACTGTGAAACCATCCACTCCACCCCCTCACATGGGCCTAGATTACAGGGCTGAGAAGAGTTAGGTTTGGTTTTCATGTCACAGCTGTTTAGTGGGAGGGGCTGGGTGGTGCTGGGTGATTGACAGGTCACTGTGCGACTCTGCTCGCCATTGCCACATGCCTGATCACACTGCCATACAACGGAACAGCAATCTTAGTTCAAGGTGAAATAAGGTCACAGTTCAAGGTGAAGCATGGTCAAGTTCAAGTTCAAGGAAGGTCTGAGTTCACCATAAAGTTGGGTCAGAGTTCAACGTGTGGTGATATCAGCTTTATGGATTCATCAAATGATAACATTGAAAATTGCTGATGATACTGTGTATGATAAAAACATACGAGATGAATTATGATTTTACTGAAATATGAGCACTGTTCATACATTTAGCCAGGTTCCGACTTGCCATGTTGGGCAGGATGCATTATGATTGCATTCTTGTAGCGTGATGGGCATATCCTCCATACACTCAGTGTCAGGCGCAATGCTGTAGAGTTGCTGGTCAACATCAAGGAGCCGTCGACAGACAAGGGAGCGAGCTTGAAGTCCAGCCCCACAGGAAGAGGAGCATGGTCCCCAGTCAGACGTGTACCACCTGCACACACACTCTACAACATGTACTCCTTCTTCTTCAAGTTTGTGATACGATAGAGAGAAGGTCTGATTCATAAGGTGTAGTGTTTGAGTGTCCATGAAGTCTGTCATCAGACTCCTGTTATACAACTGTTAAAACATAGATTCCCCCATTCCACAACCTACTAATAACACTACAAATGCATAAATCCAATTAAGTGCAATGCCAACACAAGGCACCTCATCCCAGTGAATTTTGCTACAGTGCGTTCATGAAAGATTAAACAGCGGGCAGAGCAATGTATCCTTTTATTCTGGAGTAGATGATAAACAAAAGGTAAATCCAAACTGAAGACCAAGAATAATTAATTATACGTTTCAATGACCTCTCCCAAATCTATGATTTTCCCTTTTACTGAGGCTACTATAACTATAGTTCTAAGACCAGGCAACTTACTGCGTGTCGCATGCTGATGTATGGCATTGCTGGGAGGAGTCGGGTTTGGCCAGCACATCACACAGTTCGTCGGCGACGAGACCGTCGTCGGAATCGAAACAGCTTGCTGTGCGCACTTGCTCGCCTTCACAAACAACACAACACGCCGAATGTGAAATCCAACATTATGATTACGTCTACTGGTCATCACGGGAAGGTTACCGGACAGGTGGTCTATTCCATCATCATAACGTACTTGGCATATGTCTTTCCATGCAAACCCGGGAACAGAAGAACCACCATAAGTTGCAAAGATTTGTCATACTAATTATCCATTGTCTTACCGTCCAAATAAATTCATTATGAGAGCTAAACAAATGCAAGTTCTACACGAGCCGACGTCCAGTCGCTCATACAATCGGCGCCTTTCAGAACCCGGGTTTCGGACGGCGCAGCCAACATCAATGATCTTGGGTGGTCGTCTATGTAAATAAAACCTATCAATCTGCAGTCGAGGGCGACGAGGCGGGATGAATGTGAAAGGAGCAGGTTCATTTTCATTACATTGACTCTTTCTTTCCTGATCAGAAAGCTAACTGTGATTTTTTTCCAGGTGCATACTAAGGTCAACCCAGTATTGCGATCGATCAGGTTCTTTCCAGCTCGACAAAATTTGCACTCGACCAAAACCACAGGTTTTGGACCAGCTAATGAATTCTAAGTCATGCGAGTGCCATTTGGTGGAACTTAACACTGTAGCAACCATTAAACCCATAAATCTAACATAAATACATGACTTGTGAATGAAAATACACAATTTGGCATTGAAGGGCTGTAGGGTAAATGTGGTGTCGACCAGTCGCATAATAAACAGCAGCATAGCGGTATGATCGATTATGCGCTGACCCGAATATCCTAACGGTGATTGGAAGTGTTGGGCGCAATCATCGGCTGTCAACGCGCTCTTGTAGCATTGTAGATGGGTTTGACCTTATATAGTCTCTTGTGGGTGTGGGGGGGGGGGGGGGGGGGGGGGGGGGGGGGGGGGGGGGGGGGATTTTTGTCATTGCCCCAGGTCGCCATCAAACAGGCTCTGTGTTATATTATCAGGTGTGCGGATCAAGTAGCTTGCGTTGTCTGACCGCAGCACATCGCAATCTCAACCATTATGCTTGCATAGTACAAGCGAGCGGTATGATACCTGGCACGTTTGCTCCAGCGTATCCAAACTGACCTTCTGATGCAAGGAGAGGTGCAGAGCGACAGACAGGCCAGCAGCCACAAACCAGTCAGTCTAAGACATACAACCTGTTAGTCTGAGACATACAACCAGTTAGTCATAGACATACAACCAGTTAGTCTTAGACGCACCAAAAATTAGTCTAAGAAAAACAACCAGTTAGTCTCAGACATACAACCAGTTAGTCTAAGACATACAACCAGTTAGTCTTAGACGCACAACAAGTTAGTCTAAGACATACAACCAGTTAGTCTTAGGCACACAACCGGTTAGTCTATGATATGCAACCAGTTAGTCTAAGACAAACAACCAGTTAGTCTCAGACATACAACCAGTTAGTCTCAGACATACAACCAGTTAGTCTCAGACATACAACCAGTTAGTCTAAGACATACAACCAGTTAGTCATAGACGCACAACAAGTTAGTCTAAGACATACAACCAGTTAGTCATAGACATACAACCAGTTAGTCTCAGACATACAACCAGTTAGTCTAAGACATACAACCAGTTAGTCTTAGACATACAACCAGTTAGTCTAAGACATACAACCAGTTAGTCATAGACATACAACCAGTTAGTCTTAGACATACAACCAGTTAGTCTTAGACGCACAACAAGTTAGTCTAAGACATACAACCAGATAGTCTTAGGCGCACAACCGGTTAGTCTATGATATGCAACCAGTTAGTCTCAGACATACAACCAGTTAGTCTTAGACATGCAAACAATAAGTCTTCCACGTATTACCAATTTGTCTTAGGCACACAGCCAGTGAGTCTTAAACATATAGCCATAAAAACTTAAGACATAAACCCAGAGAAATATATACCAACTAACACACGATACACCCACGTGGAGCCAGTCTCCGCTGATATCATGTCATATTTCCCGGAATTCCCATGACCCCTCCGACTAAGCTTCCTATGTACATATGAGTGGGCGCATCTGACCGCGTATATCATACAGAGAAAACAGGTGATGTTGGCCAGGGTCAAGGGTCAGATGTCAAGGCGACGGCGCGCGTATTTCAGCAGCCGCTTCACAGTCCGCTAATTAGTTCATAGTAAGCTACCAATACCAGATGATCCATTTCCAACGAAAAGTTTGGTGTACGTTTGCTTGCATACGTCTTACCATGCTGTGACGATATCGTCTTCCAGTTAGCGTTCGTCTAACCATGCTGTGACGATATCGCCTTCCAGTTAGCGTTCGTCTAACCATGCAGTGACGATATCGCCTTCCAGTTAGCGTTCGTCTAACCATGCTGTGACGATATCGCCTTCCAGTTAGCGTTCGTCTAACCACGCCGTGACGATATCGCTTTCCTTCCCTGGAATCGAGGCCGGTAGGACGCGTCAATGTTGGATGAGGTGTTACTGAAGGTCGTGAGGAGACTGCATCCGGAGAGGTCATGATCGGGTCACTGTCCCGAGCTGGCCAGCACGGAGGCGTCTTCATGTCATCAGTAACTGTCACCCATCACTCCAATCACCAGTGACGTCCATCAGCTCGTCTTGTTCGCAGCCAAGTGACGTCTATCAAATCCTTCCTGTTGGCATTTCAAATTCAGGTGTTGACGTCGAGGTCAAGAAGTATCCCCTTCCTCAAAGGCGCCATAATTAATTTTACATATCTCCTTCCACACAGTGATCGTTAGGTCAAACAAAGCCTTCCAGTTCAATTCCGCGCCATGCTGTGACGATATCGCCTTCCAGTTACGTTCGTCAACCATGCTGTGACGATATCGCCTTCCAGTTAGCGTTCGTCCAACCATGCTGGCACGATATCGCCTTCCAGTTAGCGTTCGATCAACCATGCTGTGACGATATCGCCTTCCTCAAGCGTTGACCACCATGCTGTACGATATCGCCTTCCAGTTAAGTACGGGATCACGCGATAACGACTCGCCTTCCAGTTAGCGTTCGGCAACCATGCCAACGATATCGCCTTCCAGTTAGTGTTCGAACTAAATCACTGGAGATATGCATGCCTTCCAGTTAGCGTTCGTCCAACCATGGCGTAAAATCATATTCGCCTTCATAAGTCAACAGAACCATGAGTGACGATATCGCCTTCCACTTAGAATTAAGTCTATTTTGGCGTACAACATCGCCACCAAACAGCGTTATAGGACCAGAAGACGATATTCAGCAACAACAGCGTTCGATTCGGAGTCGAGGCTGTGACGATTCGCCTTCAGAGGACTTTCACCATTGGAAATAGGCGTCTTCCGTCACAAGACATGGGTGACAGGATATCTGAGCCCGAGCTTGGCTAACATGGCGGCGTAAAAAGGCGCGAAACTGACCAGCGGGAGGATTCACCAATTGGAACATAGGCGATCACTACTTCCAAAGGCGACGCGAATCACAGGGACTATTTGTGGCAGCGAAGCTAAAAGCTAAATGACCTTGTCTAACATGTAGAAAAGGCCACTAACATTCACTGTCGGGATATCACACCGAATCAAGAAGAAAGCAACGAAACCTGGGGAAAAGGCGACAGGAATTATCAGCTTACATGCCGTCCTGGGCATATTTCACCGCCTTATTTTCAATCGGAAGTGCGCTTCTGAACTGTCTGGGATATCGTCCTCCGCGCTTGTATTTCGGAAAGATGACTGTATCACGATATAACTTGGGAAAGTTAGACACGATCGGAAACGATATCGATTCCATTTCGTTACCGTAACGAACCGAATGATGAGATATTATCTCGACCCGAATTAGATATAACTTTTCGACACTGATCGCCCAACGAAACAGTCAGAACATGCATATTTCGTGAAAAAAGTGGTGACAGAACCTGGTTGATCGAATGCACTTCGACCCAAATTTAGTTAAAACAACGACCAAAACCACAGGAGTCATAAATAGAACCTGACGTTGGTCTTTCTCTCTAACCTTAGCCAATATCTGCAGTGCTAACAAAACACCAAACCACAGGAGTCAAGTCATGCGCGAGGATTGGGGACCAGGGGTTTACTGTTCTCTCCTAGGATCAAAACAGGTAGGGAATGAGCCTCAGATGGCGCAACACACTGGAAGACGTGTAAAGGCCTTTCATCTCGCACCACATGGAGCAAGAAAATCCCATGGATATCAGGATCAACACTGTGGAATCCCATGTTAGTTTTGGCTCATCCACACTGACACATGATTCACCAAATACGATCCTCTTCCTCATCCTCAAACACGCAGCACCCACTGTTTTCTTGTTATCTCATTTTCACACTGGTAATTACAAAATTAGCGAGGTTTGGAAATAGAGCGTCTACCAGTCACATTATCAAAAACACGGCTAACTGACAAAGGCGCACAGCTCCGCGGTGATTCATCACGTAGGCACGATATCATCACAACATTAGCTTATCTTCCTCATCCAAAAGAGGGCACGCCCATCAAGTTTCCAACAAACTCATACCACACACAAACCACATCTCTGCGATATTTCCGTCACAGCATCACATTTACTGCAGCAGCCCACTGACGGCTTGTTATGATGGAGTCGTCATTTTCGACACTGGTAATTGCAAAATTAGCGAGGTTGTGGAAATATCACTTAGTACCAGGCGGCGTCATTACAACACTATACCTGGGTGAGACTTTCCATAGCAACCGCGAACTGGAAACTTGATTCAATAGTCCCACAAGAGGGTGATTCATCACTTTATGAAATCATAACACAACCGCTTATAGTTAAGCTAGAGGGCTCACCCGCGACTCCACCCAACTTTGATCATATTGCTAAAACTACGACTAATAAGATGTCGCGCCCCTTATCCGGGCACAAAACCGCAATCCATAAGACTTTGATTCTAGCTGCGTCCACATAGCGTAGCTTTGTCCACATTTAAGTAGGCGCCATACTGGGACTGGGCATGTGTTTCACTTATTTGCATACTCACAGAAAGCTGGAGGAGTGGGCCCACTTAGGTAGCTACAAGCTCTTTGATCATAGTGGCTCTAACAGTCACACAGGTTTACCTAATCCACACATTGCAGGGTGACTATTGGCAGTTCTCCAACTGACCACGTCCACATGTGACGCATACTCCAATGGTAGCCACGTCCAACTGTTTACAATGGACTGTGATCATCCAACGCGTCCTGTAAGTAGAGGAACCTATACTTGACTGGTGTGGTATGACTCGGCTGCTGCACCAACTGAAAGCAGGAGGAGGGGGCATCCATTGGTGGGGTAGAACAACAGGCATACGTCGGTAAGTATTGTACACTGGACTGGGATGATCAACGCGTCCTCTGGACCCCCAACCCCAGGGCACTAATGATCCACCACACAGGGCACTAATGATCCCCACCCTGGAACACGAATGATCCCCATCCTGGGGAGCTAATGATTCTCTGCCCCCGGGGCACTAATGATCTCCCATCCTGGGGCACTTATGATCCCCATCATGGGGCACTATTGATTCCTGCGCTGGGGCACCTATGATACCTGCCCTGGGGCACTAATGATTCCCAGGCCCTGCTGCATGATCCCTGCTCTGGGGCACCTATGCACTCAATGATGATGAAATCCTGACTGATCCTTGCAACAGGGCATCAATGATCCCCTGACCCCAGGGCACTAATGATCCCCGACCCAGGGCATAATGATCCCCGCCCCGGGGCATAATGATCCCCGCCCCGGGGCACTAATGATTCCCGCCTTCGTGGTGCGATTGGCTGGTACTGTCATAACACCGACTGGATCCAATACACCGGGTTATCAGTGCTGCAGAAAACAAGAAGCCTTTTTTTCAAGCAGACACCAATAGACTCAGTGTAGTGGAGAGGACGCCACAGGCGACATGTGGACCTCAATGGTTACCACATTTGTCGCATGAGGCGGATGGTCTCTCGTGGCAGGTGACCGCCTGGCACGCGTTCACGGGTTTTTCTCTTTCTGACACTTCATATTTAAGCTTGGCTGTGATCGCACCTCAACCTGGCCACTGATCCCGCCCTGGCATGAAAACAGGCATGGGGCATAATGATCCAATGTGCGTTGCCCTTTTTCTTTCGACACTTCATACAATGTCATGTGCCTAACGCGCATGGCCATGAATATCAGACTGAGTCATGGTTCGATTTGGCACTGACATTCGTTTGTCCTCATCGTCTCCTCAACTGACTCCACAGGAGCACCGACCAGAGCAGTCGACTTTATTACCATGTTATAGCAGCAGCAGTGTAAAGCGCTCATATTCGAGTGTTTTGTATCGAGTTTCGAGTAAGAATATAATACTACCTTACAGTAGCAACACATCGGTCACTATTGTTAACATGTGTTTGTAGAGATAATCTTGAGAGAATAGAATTTTTTTAAAACGCTGTTATTGGCCAACCAATAAAACCAACAATCATTTAGAGATATATTTAACATCATGTTTTTAACTTTGCAATTTTTGCCCGTGTCCTCATTCAAGTGCAATTTTTTATTTTCATCAGCATCAGCACAAGGAGCTTATTATCGACACAAGGCAGCACCAATTAATAACATCGTGATAAAAATCATTGATATTTGCAATGGCTTAGCATTGATGCCCCCCCCCCCCCCCCCAACCACACAACTTCCCAGGGCCAGCCGCGGGGATCGCAAAATAACATCTATTGAGGGAAAATAACATTGATGCTAGGGGCATCGACTCACAGCAAGCATGAGTGACTCATTAGTAGGCCCCCTGGCGGTGAGTAACTCGTGGTGCTCGTTGGTTCGGTTGTAGAGCCAGGTCGTGCCAGCCTATATCGAGCTGACTCGGTCTGGTCACCGTCCAGCGTCCGTTATATCAGCGCCCCCCCCCCCCCCCAACCACAGCAACTTGTTCGGTCTGGTCACCCAGCGTCCGTTCAGGTAAATACCCCGTCCATGTCCCGTAAGGCTGCAGAAATTCAGAACGATTATAAGTCAAATAGTGCACACATTTCTTCGCGTTCACATGCGTCCAATTATGTATTGAAATGATTGGCGTGGCTTTCATCTTTCACAAGAACAAGGGACGGCTGTAGTACGAGTTTTTTTTGCCGCCATTAATATGGTTGATTGTAGACATGTGGTCCGCACCCAGAATGCATCGCGCGTTTGACCACATGTCAAAACAACCTCGTTATTTATCGTTGAATTATATTCCCACTGATTGTGTGAATTGTTCCCTTAATGTCTAACATATGTATGTGCTATGTTTATCCATCATTGACCTATTTATCCGGCTCATTGCTCCCTTCCCGGATACGATAGGCTGGCGCGCGCTCCGGCCCTCTGGGATCAACAGGGCGTCATTGTAACCTGCCAGAACACAGAAGACACAACTCACCATCAGCAGTTAGTTAACTCGTCTGAGCCAAGCTTGTTCATCGACAGATTGTGAAGTCGCCGACCCTATAGAGACTCTCTCGTTCAGTTGAGAGTATTTAATGATGTGTCATTCCCGAGAGTGAATAGGTTTTCTGGAATGTCGGATGTTAGCTGTTAGTTCTTTGCTGAGCATATAAGAGAGATGGTCTTTGCTGAAGTATACAAATAGCACATGTTGATAAAGTATACAAATTATGTCAGTTTCTGACAGACGTAAATGTTGAGCTGTCCGAAGTATCCAAATTAGTGGCATTTCTGCAGCATGTTAATGGCGTGTTGGCTGATTAGTGGCGTTTATGCAGCATGTTAATAGCGTGCTGGCTGATTAGTGGCGTTTCTGCAGCATGTTAATGGCGTGCCGGCTGATTAGCCATGATTTGAGTTTAGAGCAATTTTTTTAGCGAATGATGCTAAAGATGAATGAATTAATATATTACTTAATTTGTGAGATGGAACATATGAATATAACAATGATTCGTTTGGTAATGTATAGCTGTTTTTCCACAACCAATCAATTCAACATCAACTCAGAGTGAAGTCATCACTTAGCATGCATGGTGACAATCGACAGTCGCGTCTTGACAACAGCACGCCATACATGTTTGTTCGGCTGTGTTTCGTGTTGCTTTTGTTAAGCGGCTGTGTAATACACTTAAGTGGAAATCAACATGACTGTAATATTATTACGGTTGTCAACACAAATCGCTTTTCATTGACGTCGATATCAACAAGCCACTCAGATTGAAGAATATCATAGTCACCAACAAACATCAGGCACACAGAATGACATCCGCATACCTAATTTGTGCCAAGTATTGCGCCGCTTATGTTTTCCCATATATTTTTTATTGTTTTTTATTTGCATTCTTACAAAAATGTGACAGGAGGAAGTCTAAATGTGGGACCCCTATTATATTGGTGCAATTGGTTTTACCTTTTTGCATCGTGGTGGTGCGGATGACTCCTGAGTGCAGTCGGCAGGTGGCGCTGTCTCCACCACAGATACCACACGGATCCTCCTGGAGTCCCGAACCAAGCTGCCCGTCACATCCCACAGGCTGCAAACATCAAAGCAGACGTGACAGTGAAGTGTGTGACGCCATTCAGTACCTAGTTAACAACTCAAACCAGCACTCGCAATTCCACTTGATGTTACATCAACAAACCAAACATTCATGCAAAACTATATTTGGGTGGCGTCGTTTTGTTGACGGGAACACGGCGCGTCTCCGGGTGTTCCACTGTCATCGCTGGCGTGCCATCATCCCACGCAACACATGGTATCATTCGGTGCAGTATTCGCCCATAGACGCCTGTCAGTCCTACAATCGTTTTAAAGTTAAATTAAGATATGCCATGAATGTAATATAGCTTTTTGCTTCACGCTTTATTATTTCATTTTCGAACCCAATAAATGGTGACCTTGGTACAATGTAGAAATATAAGAACTGATTTTTGAGAAATGTAAGAACTGATGTTTGAGAAATGTAAGAACTGATGTTTGAGAAATGTAAGAACTGATGTTTGAGACAGCTAGTATAAGGGTGTATGAGCAGAGAATGAAGATGATCCTGAGGGCGTCCAGTATTAAGCCTGTCCAGTACCAAGCCCGCCCAATTGAAAACAAACATGTTGCTGTGTTTCGGACTTTCTACCGCTTCCAAATTTATCGAACTATTTCTAATTACCATGGATGAATCCCCCGCCACAAAGGTATAAAATTGTCCGTGAACATCATTGCTTTCTAAAACTCCATCACTTGGGTATGCTTGGGGTTTGGTAGTTGTCTGAATCGATCTCAAAATTTATAACATAGCGTCGTTTTCAAACATAGTAAGACGTCTACTCGGACGTCTTGCAGGGCTATAGTACATGGTGCTGTACATTAGGGGTATGAGTCGATAGACGCCCGGAGACCTCAGCTGCTATCCGGGGAGGCAAGGAATTACTTGAGAAGCCTGGCCAGGATGATGTACCGGGGACGAGCTGCGCCAGAATCACGCGTCTTGTTGAGATGTACAAATGCTCACATATGCTAGAACACTTGAATCGCAGACACGAGTTACTCTCTGTGTAATATCCGCCGTGTCAGACTCAACGGAAGTGATCTTCAATTATATTCTCACACATATCATAATAGTCCGTGTGAGCATTCGCAGGACCTGACAAATATTATCTGATTTCAGAAGAAAAGGAAAGCGCAGATGTGCTTAACTGTCTGAATGGCCCAATAATTGGGGCGGTCTTAATGGCCCAGTGATTGGGACGGTCTTAATGACCCAGTGATCGGGGCAGTCCTTATGGCCCAGTGATTGGGGGCGGTCTTAATGGCCCAGTGATTGGGGGCGGTCTTAATGGCCCAGTAATTGGGGCGGTCTTAATGGCCCAGTGATTGGGGCGGTCTCAATGGTCCAGTGATTAGAGGCTGGCTAATTGGTGATTGCCAGATTTTCACGTCCAAATGATCTAATTCAGCCACTGTGCACTCTGCCACGTGCAGCTCCAATTCAGCCACTGTGCACTCTGCCTCGTGCAGCTCCAATTCAGCCACTATGCACTCTGCCTCGTGCAGCTCCAATTCAGCCACTATGCACTCTGCCTCGTGCAACTCCAATTCACCCACTATGCACTCTGCCTCGTGCAGCTCCAATTCAGCCACTGTGCACTCTGCCACGTGCAGCTCCAATTCAGCCACTATGCACTCTGCCTCGTGCAACTCAAATTCAGCCACTATGCATTCTGTCTCGTGCAACTACAATTCAGCCGCTGTGCACTCTGCCACATGCAGCTCCAATTAAGCCACTATGCACTCTGCCTCGTGCAGCTCCAATTCAGCCACTATGCACTCTGCCTCGTGCAACTCCAATTCAGCCACTATGCACTCGACCACGTGCTGATCTGACTCTTGGATATCATTCACCATTTTCCCCCTGATGACAAACAGCCCGTGTCTGCTGGCCACTTACAGCGACTCTCGCATTGCATAACAAAGCCATTTTTGCATAAGTAAATGGAGGAAAACTACCTGATATGACCAATTGACGTCGGCCTGTGATGTGTCTAGTTCGCTATGTGTTGGTGTATGTGACGCGGCGCTGTGCCACGCCACGTCACTCTTTGCGCCTGCGTATTGTTCAACGCGCTTCACAAGAGTTGTCTGGTGGATAGTCAGTAAGACGCAGGGTGATTTGGCGAGGTGTGTTATTACTCTACCGACGATGTTGACGAGGCTTAACGTGCTCATGTCAAACATCGGTTGAAGTCCTTCAATTGAGAAGGGCCAAGTGGAGGAACAGATGACGTGGAGAAGCCGTACGTGAATGGTCTCCAATTGAGAAGTGAACAGACTCCAATCGATGAGTGAATGGTCGCCAATCGAGGTGTGAATGGTCGCCACAAGAGGAGTGAATGGTCTCCAATTGAGAAGTGAATCGTCTCCAATTGAGGAGTGAATGGTCGCCAATTGAGGAGTGAATGGACACCAATTGAGAAGTGAATGGTCTCCAATTGAGGAGTGAATGGTCTCCAATTGAGAAGTGAATGGACTCCAATTGAGAAATGAACGGTTTCCAATTGAGGAGTGAATGGTCGCCAATTGAGGAGTGAATGGACACCAATTGAGAAGTGAATGGTCTCCAATTGAGAAGTGAATTGACTCCGATTGAGAAGTGAATGGTCTCCAATTGAGGGGTGAATGGTCGCTAATTGAGGAGTGAATGGTCTCCAATTGAGGAGTGAATGAACACCAATTGAGAAGTGAATGGACACCAATTGAGGAGTGAATGGTCTCCAATTGAGAAGTGAATGGTGTCCAATTGAGAAGTGAATGGACTTCAATTGAGAGTGAACCGGAAGTGAAGTGATACATTGTTGTTCTTTTCACTTTTACGTCGTCATTTTAAACAACGATGTGATAAAGCGACGGTGATGGATGAGGATGATTGTGTTGCTTCGTAAGCGCCCCCTATGTGCCATTGCAGGGTACATTATGACAATGCTTACCGGTCCTAAGGTGATCACTTTAATCAATGGAAACTTTAAGATGGAAATGCAGATGATGATGATGATGATGATAATGATAATGATGATGATGACCCCAGTTAATCATTGCATGTTGTGGATAGCATGGGGTTCAATGAACGAAGACGTCGACGGCGGACAGTCAGGGCCACAGAGTAAATTGCAAATGACGGCGAATGTTAAACGTCGACGACGATGATGAAGATACTATCTTGACGAAGGTTAACATCAAGGTCATATGTATACAATGCATACCGTATGTTGGCTGCCGTTGAAACTGAAGTATGCCTGTATTCACAGCTTGAACGAGCAAAATAATAACTATCTGCTTTATACCTACGTCGTCAAATAACGCGAGCGATGTCGTCCTCACAAAGAAAACACAGGGAGTCATATTGCCCCCAGTCTATACTCAGAGGGACCCGGTTGAACTTGGCCGGATGGGAGGCGCAATTAACGAAAGACAACGAAGTTATTTGCGGTACAAGAGTTCAGGCTATAGAAAACCAATAGAGATGGCGCAGACTGAAGCTGGCAGCTGTCCCGAATGACCCCAGTTGGAGTGGACGAATAATGTATCGCATTCTGAGGAAATTGGTGTTGGTAGAAAAGAATGCTTTAGCCCAGCTGACTGGTGATAATACGAGGGGCATTGTAGCCGAACAGGGCCGCGTGTCATGGATCCTAGGAAGTCTGACTGTGCACCCGAATGTTTGTCTGTCTGTCTGTGTGTCTGAATGTTTGTCCGTCAGTCTGTCTGTGCGCCCGAATGTATGTCTCTCTGACAGTGCAACTGAATGTTTGTCTGTCTGTCAGTGCGCCGGAATGTTTGTCAATCTGCCTGTCTGTCCTTGTGCCCGAATGTTTTCTGCATGTCAAACTATCCAAGCGATGGCCCGGATGTCTGCCTTTCTGATTGCCAAACTGTCTGTCACTCTGTATGCCATAATGTTTGTGACTGATAGGTAAGACAGAAAGCTAACAGACTGAGGAGAATGATGTAGGCGAGGGAGCACTGCGATAAATAGGGGAGCTTGTAGACAAGGGGGGAGATTGGGGGGCTTAAAGATGAGTGAGGATACTTAGGGTGCCGAGGGGGGGGGGGGGGGTGCATACAAGCGAGGGAGCTAGATGGTCGCCGGAGGAGCTAGCAGACATGGGGACGAGAAAGGAGGGAAATGAGGGGGACTAGTGGATGCTGGAGGAAGCCTTACAGGGAGGAAGACGAGAGAATGTCTTACAGGGGAGCTTAAGTGGTGACAATTTAACATGAAAGTCAGCAGGTGAGGCTAGCATACGAGTGATAGGGTCCAGCATACGAGTGATAGGGAGCAGACGAGTGACAGAGCTAGCAGACGAGTGACATGGCTAGCAAACGAGTGACAGGGCTAGCAGACGAGTGACAGGACTAGCAGACGAGTGACAGGGCTAGCAGACGAGCTAAATTGAAAGGAAGGAAACAAGTTTTTATTCATAATATCGAATAGACAGTCTCTAAAGAGTTGCTTAAAATAATATCAGTTATTAGAATTACAATTATCATTAAGGCGAGCTTAAGTCACTCTTATTCTCATATTGTAATGGGCTGTTCGGATGTGTAGCGGAAACTAGGTCGGTGTTGGTCAAGGATTGTGAGCTGCCTGTGGGACTGTCTGGAGTTATTGGTGGACGAGGCTTCGCCAGGTGCAAACCATCCACCCAACCACGTGGATAGGTACACACAATCAGCGCACCTGTCCATGCCAACATCATCTGAGTGGGTGCCGCCGTCCAGTTGGCTTATGCCGGTGTCTTGCGGCTAGACAAGCAGTTCGTCATCCATTTCCCATGGCGTAGACATAACACCAGAAAACGAATGCTGCTGTACGATTCCTATCAGCGGTGGATGGAACATATATGCAGGTTGCAAGCGCTTGCGAGGGCCTCGCACACAACACAGTACAACACGGTATGGAATGGAGCGGATGTAAGTAATTCGAGGGAAAAGTGACTTGGTTGGGCTGCTATGTATATAGTAACTACAGGATCAGCGAGGGTCCGGGAGGGGGCAGTGGGGGCTACATAAGACTTGATATACGCGCTGTGGCCGGGGAGGGGGCGGTGGGGGGCTACATAAGGGCACTGTGGTCGGGGAGGGGGCGGTGGTGACAACATAAGACTTGATATACGCGCCGTGGTCGGGGAGGGGGCGGTGGTGACTACATAAGACTTGATATAAGCGCTGTGGTCGGGAAATAAAATACAGAGTCTGTATATGTATCGGCATCAATCAGCCCCTCCAAGAGAAACAATTCTACACGTTGATTTGTGGAATATCGAGGCCTGTTGGAGCTCTCATAAAATACAGTCCTTATGAAAGCGTTCCGTTCGCGTTTATTTACAGGACCTGTCCTTGGTTCGTGAGGACGCATCAACGGGCTTCTTTGTGGGCCTCTGCCGAGTGCCGACTGCCACCACACAACTTATTATATATATATATATATATATTTGGTAATAGTTACAACTAGTCGATATCGCTACATGATTTACAATGGGAATGCTGCTCCGTAGAACTATCATGGAGATATTCCTAATGCTGCCTACTTAACTGTGATATACTTCGTGAGAGCGGCGAACCGCACCACATGGAATGTGGTGATAGCGCAGTGGGGCCAGATTAAATAACGCGAAAGCAACAAAAGTCATGTCGGCCATGGTGATGCTGAGAGGAGAGGGGTGATGATGGTGGCGATGGTGATGGTGATGATGATGATGATGGTGATGATGATGATGATGACAACTCGACCGCCATATTAGAGCAGAGTGGGCAGACACACGGCTGACCGTAGAGCTTATGATCCCCGCCCCGGGGTGCTAATGATCCCTGCCCTGGGTTTCTAATGATCCCCACCCCGGGGACCGATGATCCCCACTCTGGGGTGCTAATGATCCCCCAGGCACTAATTATCCCCACCCTGGGGTGCTAATGATCCCCGCCCCCGTGGCGCAATTGGCTGGTGCTGTCATAGCACCGACTGGATCCAATACACCGGGTTATCAGTACTGCAGAAAACAAGATGCCCCTTTTCAAGCAGACACCAATAGACTCAGTGTAGTGGAGAGGACGCCACAGGCGACATGTGGACCTCAATGGTAACCACATTTATCGCATGAGGCGGATGGTGTCTCGTGGCAGGTGACCGCCTGGCACGCGTTCAAGGGGTTTTTTTCCGGGATGATGATGATGATGATGATGATGATGATGATGATGATGACAACTCGATCGGCATATTTTAGCTGAGAGGGCATACACACAGATGGTGATTTGGATAAATTGGATCACATATTGCATGATGGCGCACCTGACACGTTCCGTCGACACACATTGAATGACGCACCTGACACATTCCATCGACACATATTGAATGACGCACCTGACACATTCCATCGACACATATTGAATGACGCACCTGACACGTTCCGTCGACACACACCTGACACGTTCCGTCGACACACACATTGAATTGACGACATTCCTGACACACATGACGCACCGTTCCGTCGACACGTCGACACACATTGAATGACGCACCTGACACGTTCCGTCGACACACATTGAATGACGCACCTGACACGTTCCGTCGACACACATTGACTGACGCACCTGACACGTTCCGTCGACACACATTGATTGACGCACCTGACACGTTCCGTCGACACACATTGATTGACGCACCTGACACGTTCCGTCGACACACATTGATTGACGCACCTGACACCTCACACGTTCCGTCGACACACATTGATTGACGCACCTGCCACGTTCCGTCGACACACATTGAATGACGCACCTGACACGTTCCGTCGACACACATTGATTGACGCACCTGACACGTTCCGTCGACACACGTTCCGTTGACACACATGACGCACCTGACACGTTCCGTCAACACACACGTCGTTGTCGTCATGTGTACATGGGGTGCCGTCGACCACTCGGGCAGCATGGCGGTAATAGAACGTCTCTCCCACCGCTAAACAGGTCAGCGCGCACGGCTCGGCACCTGGAGATCACACAGACAGAAACGTACAGTACGCAAAAAGTCGACATTAATTCCTTTGGCGAACCATGCTACAAAACATGCGCCAAGTCTCCCATAAAATCCAGAGCCCAATCGCCCATATCGCATCAAATCCGGAACAAATTTCAGATTACGCAGCAAATATCACATTTCTCAAGCAGCAATCGTAAATGTATCAGTTCTCTGCGACAGTCGTACTTGCGCAGACGTAGACTTTTGCAGACTTCACGTCTGGTGTCTAATGTCTATAGAACATTAACCATGTCCAGACTCGTACTGAGATATCAGGACGTATCGAGATCTCAGGAGACACTGTCCAGAAATCTCATGAATTATCTATTTACTTTGCAAACTACTGATTGAATGTTCAAATGATAAGGTAGCTGTGTCGTGATTGGTCATATTTGTGTCAAACACTTACAAGCTAGTTTATGCACAACAGAAGTGGCCCCAGTGACAACAAAAATTATTTTACCGCGTGCCATATAAACCGGCATAAGAATGATGGAATGATGACAGTTGTTCGTCATTATCTAGAATCCCATTCAAAGTCAGCCGATGACTTGTATTCAGGCTTATTATTCAGTTTTACAAATGCATGGAATTATCAGTAAGCGATGGGATTTGTTGAATCATTCCCTTCAGATGACTTGTAGGGTTTATAAACTCCGATGTAGGTTAGATCATCATCTCGTCAAGTATCCCTAGCAGCAAAGATCCACATAAGTTCATCTGCCCATTTTGGAGAGAAGATTTCAAGGCGTCTTGATATTTCAATGCACTAATGATACATCAATACGCGGCTTGTTATCTTAGTACGGGTTGGTATTTCAGAACGCGGCTTGAGATTTCAAGACGCGGGTCGGTATCTATAGCCCCGTCCAGATATCTAAATACGACCACTAACCTGTTTACAACTGCGGTGGAAAAAGTTTTTGGGGAAAAGCGCCAGAACTAAAATATTTTTCTTTTGAAACACCGAATAATCAGTAATTGAAAAGTCTATTTTTAGAACGCCAACTTTGCTCCTAAAATCTGTAACCAAGTGTCAAAGTGTTATTACCCGTGTAGTACGGCCACGGAATCGTTGTGACTTGTCACTCTGCAACAAAGTGCTCTATGACTTTGAAAGAAATGTTTGAATGTCAAAAATTAGGCTGCACAAGTTGTCACTAGTAATCAGTTTCATCGACGAGTGCATCGTGCTGCGATGACGCATTCAGTGACAACCGGCCAACTCCACAACCAACTTAGGAAACTCACAGCGCTGAGATTGCCTGACTGAGAGCGACAGATGAAGTGCATGATATCAGTCAGATCTGACTTGCTGTGATCGGCTTTAACGTCTCCTGGTTAATGGCACTCATCGACCGGAAACTATGATCGAAAACTACGATCACGGGGTTCACTTGAGATGGATACAGCCAAATGCGGTCTATACACAGCAAGCTTGTGTTTATATATGGATTCAGTAAAAGAAAGAGACTCCGGTATTGACTCGGCTTGTTACTTGGCTCCAACATCCGGGCCATTCCTCACCAATTGTTCTATACATCATAGCGCGTCACAATCATCAAAGCTTTGAACATTGTCAGCAGGATGAAAAAGCGATGTTAGAGCTATGTTATATTTGGCCAGAAAGAACAAGTCAACAATAAGACAACTCATACCAGACTGATATGACTCACCCCACTCGATATATGCCTCATCTTTACATCATCATTTGCAAGCGATCCAGGGTACGTGGCTAGGAAATGAGACATCCTTCTAACAGATGCGTTAAGATTGCAAACAGTCTGACCACAAATTGTGAACGACTTGATGTCCTGCCGAGAGGGCCAAGCAGCTAGGGATAAAGGACGGTTTTGCGAAGAGGATCTAGCTGCCAGGCCGGGAACAAGGACGACCCCCCCCCCCCCTCCCCCCACAATTCTACCACCCCGTCCCCAACACTCAAATGAATGTGCCTTAAAGAAAATCATAAACTCACAATACTGAAGTTTCATCGCAACCGATGAGTAAGGCGTAAAAGACGACATTTACTCCTGCTCCAGATGAACAACAGGCTGCTCCAGATGAAAAATAGGCTGCTCCAGATGAACAACAGGTTGGTCCAGATGAACAACAGGCTGTTTCATGTGAACAACAGGCTGGTCCAGATGAACAACAGGCTGCTTCATGTGAACAACAGGCTGCTTCATGTGAACAACAGGCTGCTCCATATGAACAACAGGCTGCTCCAGATGAACAATTGGCTGCTCCAGATGAAAAATAGGCTGCTTCATGTGAACAACAGGCTGCTTCATGTGAACAACAGGCTGCTCCATATGAACAACAGGCTGCTCCAGATGAACAATAGGCTGTTCCAGATGAACAACAGGCTGCTCCAGATGAACAATAGGTTGCTCCAGATGAACAACAGGCTGCTTCTTGTGAACAACGGGCTGGTCCAGATGAACAACAGGCTGCTCCAGATGAATAACAGGCTGCTCCATGTGAACAACAGGCTGCTCCAGATGAACAATAGGCTGCCCTAGATGAGCAACAGGTTGTTCCAGATGAACAAAAGGCAGTTTATTTGTCGGCCTCATTCACATATACTCGACCATGTCATCAGTTAACTGCTTGTCGATTTGCCGCTGGGAAGACAACAATGCCTGCCATGACTTTTTACGTCCAATTGGCCGTGTATTATATGTGTATCATGACAAACTCCAGCTTTGATCTCGGGTCGGCAGAATAATGACCTGACAACGATGCCGTTTGACGACCACGTGTCCGCTGTCCGATGGCCAGAAGTACCATTTTATTGTAGACCAATATACAAAGGCGAACAATCCACTGCTTGTGGGGACGCATGGGAATATATTGGCAAAGGTAGATTGCCTCCCCAAGCAAGCAGTTTTATCTTGAGCTATTTCCTTATGCTAGTGTATACTTAAGATATGCTCGATTGAACATTGGCGAGTAATAAAAAAGGCTCCAGAAGACAAGTTTCTCAACAGAACAATACCTCGTCAGTGAGTTTGGTATGGGACGACATATCAATCGTAACGCACTTAGCCATTAAGAATGCAGATATACATAAGTTTGCAAACTATTTTTATTTATTCATTGAGCTAATAACAACAACGCAGTGCTCCAGCTCAGGAACAGTGAAAACAGAGTTCCACTGATGCACTGTTAGTTCAGTGTTCCAGCTAAAGCACCATTAGAATAGTGTTCCCGCTAAAGCACTGTAGGAACAGTGGTGTTCCAGCTAAATCACCATTAGAATAGTGTTCCCGCTAAAGCACCGTAAGATCAGTCTTCCAGCTAATGCAATGTTAGTTCAGTGTTCCAGCTAAAGCACCGTTAGAACAGTGTTCCTGCTAGAGCACAGCTAGTTCAGTGTTCCAGCTAAAGCATTGTAAGAACAATGTTACAGCTGAAGCAGGATCAGAACAGTGTTCAAGTAAAGCACAGGTAGAACAGTGTTCCAGCTAAAGCATTGTAAGAACAATGTTCCAGCTTAAGCAGAATCAGAACAGTGTTCCAAGTAAAGCACAGGTAGAACAGTGTTCCAGCTAAAGCATTGCAAGAACTGTGTTCCGGTTGTAATAAGATAGACAGCAAAAATAATGTTGCTATTGATGCAACTATTGTCAGTTATAATGCTGTTTGTCAATGTTTACTTCATGTCTGTTACATTTCAATTTGCATATTCAACAAGGTTGCCATGTGGAACATATAACACAGCTTAACATTTAGTACACTTTTAGTTTACTCAGCTGTAAAACATAGTGCTAGAGATAATATATTTTGTCAGTTGTGACACAATAAATCATCCATTACTGATTATGCAGGGAGTGAAATTTCGTCACGTGGTAACTTAGCTAGTGACATTAGGCCATTTCTTACAATCCCCACAGAATATGGGAGACCACGCGGTGTTGATAAGTTCTAATTTGCAGCAAAATGCTAGGTATGAGGCGACTATCAACTGCCACTTGTCAGGTAAGGTGACTCATGAAGTTATCAAGGGGCGCCTCCATGAGAGCTGCTTGTCCAAGCAGGAAATGTTCTTCACACCATGGAATATTATCACTACAATCTGACAGAGAGGCTGACGCCCTGATGATCACATGACTGGTGGTCTACCACTCAAGCCGACACCTCATCACCATCCGAAAGGAGAGAGTGGCTAACAAGTACGGCCACGTGTCTGTCACACGATCCGCACTTTAACAGCATTCTCACCAACACATACAATATAGCCTCAGACGAACGCCCTCAGACATTGTTCTTGCCAGAGATGAATGTTTCCTTCATGGAGACATCAACGCGACGCATTCATCTACCTCCAGTGATGGAATCCCTCCAAGCAGCAGTCGCTAGGTCATCGCTACGTAGTTGATGACAGACTTGGCTGATGACAGACTATTCGATCAACTAACAATTCTCGTCTGGGAAGGTTATTGTTACAATTGTTGTTTATCGGTAAAACAGTCTCGTGTGACAAGAACAAATGCAGTCGTGAGTGTAGCAGGGCGCCAAAGCGATACAGCATAGAGTTGCCCCAGCGCGAAACAAGATTCGTTTCCACTCAATCCCTGGGAGACAGTTTTCCAGTCAGTCAACCCCCACGAGCGCAACGGTGCATTGAACTCATCTTTGTCACATAAATATTTCGAATGAATGCCACATGAAACAAAACGTCAACTGCAAACACACTCTGTGAGAGCATTGGTTCATTTACAATAGCTGGTCGTCTTGCGGTTGGTAAATAGCGGTGGAATTCCTGGCAGCTGGAAGGTCTGCTGCGCAGCTGACAAGAGTGTGAACATTCATGGATGTCTCACATATTATCAAAATGAGACGCTTACTCGTCAAAATGTATTAACGGCAACAAAATAACTTTACAATTTACTGAAAACTTCGCCCTTTGTAGCAAGAATATAGGGGATGACATCCGAAACCACAGGCGCTCGGTTGCCGAAGCCAAGCCATACCACATGGTATGCAAATGACCAGCGCCTCTGCTTCTCCCTTCCCTCATTCACATGACCAGCGCCTCTGCTTCTCCCTTCCCTCATTCACATGACCAGCGCCTCTGCTTCTCCCTTCCCTCATTCACATGACCAGCGCCTCTGCTTCTCCCTTCCCTCATTCACATGCAAATTCTATGTTTTTCACCCTGGACACCATGCATAGCGATTAGTGGTTCTTATGATTAATGGAATATTTTAGATCAATGAGGATACATTGGCTGCACCCCTTCTTGTTTATTATAGACAGCGGCCCGGAGACAGACATAAGAACGTGAAAGCGTGAATAGGGGCGGTAGTCGGAATCACGTGACAAAAGAATGACGTCGATTGGCGAACATTATGATGTCTTTTAACACGTGTATGTCTTACCCCCAGAAGTGACGCCATAAGCCGGTGATGCGCATCATATAATTTATCGTCATATATCAACGCGTGAATGGCGGTAATAGCAGACGACTCTGAGTGTATCGCAGTTATAACGCGACACTGAGCAGACGACGCTGAGTGAATCGCGGTTATAACGCGCCACGGAGCAGACGAAGCTGAGTGAATCGCGGTTAAAAACGCGACACGGAGCAGACGACGCTGAGTGAATCGCGGTTATAACGCGCCACGGAGCAGACGACGCTGAGTGAATAGCGGTAAAAACGCGACACTGAGCGGACGACGCAGAGCGAAAATGTAAGAAAGACGCGATCACGGACCTGATGAAGTGAAGTCGATTTGCGCCATAATGACGTCATTATGTCGTATAAAAAGCGGATGGGAGGAGGGGGGTGGGGTACTTAATTGGCCTCACTTTCTGGTTGTTATTAAATGAATAAATTATTAGATGTAAGATAAGGATTCTCTAGTAACGACAAGGTGGGCATACTTAACAATGAGTGAGTGAGTGAGTGAGTGAGTGAGTGAGTGAGTGAGTGAGTGAGTGAGTGAGTGAGTGAGTGAGTGAGAGTGAGTGAGTGAGTGAGTGAGTGAGTGAGTGAGTGAGTGAGTGAGTGAGTGAGTGAGTGAGTGAGTGAGTGAGTGAGTGAGTGAGTGAGTGAGTGAGTGAGTTAGTGAGTGAGTGAGTTTGTGGGTGAGTAAGCGAATGAGTTTGTGGATGAGTGGGTGAGTTTGTGGGTGAGTGAGTGAATGATCGAGTGAGTTTGTGGTTGAGTGAAGGTGAGTGTGTGAGAGCGAGTTAATGAATGTGTGGGTGAATGAGCGATTAAGTGCGTGGGTGAGTGAGTGGGAGAGCGTGGGTGAGTGAGTAAGAAAGCTATGCTGCACACCCAGCTGACAACACTCACCCAGCTGACAACGCTCTCAGACACCTAGCTGTCACCCAGCTGACAACGCTCTCAGACACCTAGCTGCCACCCAGCTGCGGCGCTCTCAGACACTAACTTTTTGCCTTTACCGATGTTGTGGTTTGAGAGAGAGACATCGCCGTGTACGGTCGAATATGCCATCCCTTTGAGACAGCCAAGACCCGGGAACGCAAGGCAGACAACAGAAACTGCAAATGAGAAGCACCAACGACTTACGGCTATCCTGCAATGTAGGCTCGCAAGAGAACGCTTTCAAATTCTTGGTGCTTTGTGCTCCATAAGGTCAAATGAGTGCGCTGACGTTCTTCAGCAGTGAATACGCTCGGTGGGGTTTGGTCTTACGGATCAGACAACTTCTGTCACACAATACATATGTTTCTATGCGCTTGTGTTGGCGGTCGTCTCTCGGGCTCAGCGTGTACAGAGGGAAGGACATCACTACAGGTACTGCGTGATGATTCCATCGTTACATCAAAGAGGGTCATATCAGCAGGTTATCAGGTGAGACAGGAAGTAATCAAGGGTTCCAGGTGCATCGATGTAAACACGGAATCAGGGGCATTCTCTGTGGTTATTACAATCTGACTGGTGAAATAATGTCCTGGAGTCGGGCCAGCCACTACGCCCATACCTGCCCCTTATTGCACCCAGACACACACCAATAGTACACATCCATAGCACACATCCACGCCACCTCGAAGTTAACAACCGCAGACACACGGGAACCGAGAACGTTACCGTGAACACATGTACATACATGGTACAGAAGCCCATATGTAACGGAACATGACGGTAATGGCTTTATCACGACCCTTATCGCTTCTTATCTTAATCGCATCCAGCGTCAAACACGAAGTAATTAGCAGAAGACAGCAGCAGCAGTAGCAACAGTAGCAGGTAGCAATAGGTATATGTATGATTCGTGGAGCTAGAGCCTCTCTCCCACAACATTAATTCTCGCCCTCGCTCTCAGGCCGGCTGAGCCACCAAGGACAGCCAGTATGTTAGACGCAAAACGATTTGAAGTTGTTGCTGAACCGGTTTCCCTAACCGCGCTTCTCTTCAACAAGTCATTTAATTTACTTGGAATTTTGAAACATGACATCCATCACTTAGGAAGAAGCCGTTTATTTGAGACTGGTCAAGTTCCACGATGTAAAGCATGTAAAGTTAAGTGGTGGTCACGTGACGAACCCGTACAGGATGAGTGGTCACCACCGTGACGTCGACAAACTGACGACTGCTGATACAATGGGGCCAGATTTCACGCGGCAGTAGTCGCTCGGCGTTAGTTACACAGCTTAGTCGTAAATTATGACATATTCCATTCACAAGGACCGCAGTGAGAATAAAAAAGCATCGTGCGAATTCATCCTATATTTGCATATGAAACTAAAGTCAGTCATGAAAGTCTCTGTTGTTGACATACGATGCTGTAACTGAAACACAACTTTTGTCAATTTCTTTTAAAGCGCATATGCTTCATGTTTTTTCCCTAAAGACACTGAGTTTGCCAGTTGATGTCATTTGAATTCGGTTTGCTAGTTACTATGGCTCACGTGACCACACTTAAAATTAGATATGCAAATGTTGATCAATTTACCATAATCCCGCCTCACGTGCGAGGTGTTGTCACTGCTGAACGCGTTGACTATATTATACTAGGTCATGCAAGGGAATTAATCTCAGAGACCAGACCATACGACCAACTCCCACACTGAGGGTCACTGGGGTCGATGTTTACCCAGCACAGACTCGTACGAACATACAAAGCAATATCGCAGACGAGGGGAGACCATGAGCGGTCGTCACACAGGTGAGGTCGTCCTACAGGTGAGGTCTTCACGCAGATAAGGTCGTCACACAGGTGAGGTCGTCATACAGATTATGTTGTCACTCAGGTGAGGTCGTCATGCAGGTGAGGTCGTAAATTTTATACTCTATACGCGTCGTTTATCATGAGGTTCCAGCGAAGCTTACGACCACCAGATACCACGCTCTGTTGGTCAGCCATACCCCATAGACACAAAAACGTAGGTGCGCGTCAACTCACCGTAATAAGGCTGCCACTCGTAGTAAGTTCCCTCAAATGACACGTTGTTGTAGCTCTGGCATTGTTCTAACCGGTAGTCTATGGCATCAGGCCCACATTCCTATAAAGGGTGCAAACCTTGGCGCATAACCACGTCATACAGAAGATTCATATGGTTATATACAGCGCTGACTCCATGGTTTGAGAAGCGTTGACAGCATGGTTATGTGTAGCAACGATAGCATGGTCATATGTAACGTTGATAACTTATAGCAATAACATCATGGTTAAAATTACATATGTAGATTCAAGATGAATAAACAGTTTAAATCCAATGCGTTCTGTCGCGTTGATTATGATTTGATTCAACAGGTAATTAATTATTCAATCAACAACTGAATGAGGACTGATGGCGTTGGAGCGTTAGGCGCTAGTTGAGGTTAGGCAGAAGGTGACCGTACCTGTGTGTTACAGCTGCTGAAGCTACGGCTCGGCCCCGCACAGTCTGGCTCACCATCATCCCTACGAGACGACAAGGATGACGTTAATGGGAGCATACCAGGCAAGAAAGGCATGTCATACTTAACGTAACCAAACAATGGGTCAGAGAGTGGGACAATGTGAGCCTCACGAACATCTACGGACACAATGGAGAACGAGATCTCACCGGGAGCTGGAGTCTACATGGTACTCTCACCGGGAGCTGGAGTCTACATGGTACTCTCACCGGGAGTTGGGGTTTACCGGGTACTCTCACCAGGAGCTGGGGTTTACCGGGTATTCTCACTGGGAGCTGGGGTTTACCGGGTACTCTCACCGGGAGCTGGGGTTTACCGGGTATTCTCACCGGTAGCTGAGGTTTAACGGGTACACTCACCGGGAGCTGGGGTTTAACGGGTACACTCACCGGGAGCTGGAACTTGGTACCCTCACCGGGAACTGGGGTCTATATGGTACTCTCACTTGGAGTTGGAGTCTACATGGTGTTCTTACTGGGAGTTGGGGGTACATGGTATTCTTACTGGGAGCTGGGGGTACATGGTGTTCTTACTGGGAGCTGGGGGTACATGGTGTTCTTACTGGGAGCTGGGGGTACATGGTGTTCTTACTGGGAGCTGGGGGTACATGGTGTTCTTACATGGTGTTCTTACTGGGAGCTGGGGGTACATGGTTGTTCTTATTACTGGGGGAGCTGGGGGGGGGTTCTTACTGGGAGCTGGGGGTACATGGTCATAGCTTAAATGGTGTTCACTGGGACTCGTAAACTGGTCACCTTACTGGTACACGACTCGAACTGGTCACCTTACTGGTCACCTAACTGGTCACCTAACTGAACGAGCGCTCGATGTCGGTGTCCATAACACAGAAAAACAACACTGACAACATTGATGTTAATTCTGAATTTTCCGTTTGATTTTGCTGGATAAACTGCTAACGATACACGAACAGAGCATTCATATTCCACGCGGACAACACCTGTGCTCGAGTTCCTGATACAATGAAAACATCAGATCATTGTTTGTTAACAGTCCCCGCGACATGTCGACAGAGCACGATTCTAATTGTTCTCTCGACATCACAGAAATCTTCCAAATCGTCCAAGTCACGGATGCAAATATGATCTATTGAACAGGCCCATAACCAGGACTCTGCCGACTCGTACAGCTCGGTGCCACTTTCGCTGGACCCCTCAATGGTAAAGCCATATTCTTACTGATCGATGGGGACAGATCATTATCCCGATCTCTTCCAGAATAAAAGTTATTGGTCCATAGCTCATGGTCGTTAATACCTGACAGATAGATGGACATCCACTCCCAACGTTACCAGTTATCTATCAACCAGATAGGGGGTGTCTGACAGACCAAGACAAGTACACAACCTCTTAGGCGCAGATAATCATTGTATTCAGTTCCAATGAAGCAAACGGTGGGATATTCAGCAGGGATAAACCTTAGGCAAACATCAAAGGATGACGCCCAATGAACGAAACATAAGTTCGCTCAAACATATAAAGTCAACAAGCCTAACATTTTGTGAAATCACTTTTTCAAAATGATCTGCAGGACGGTTTACTAATTGACATTAATCTTGTCATAGTTTCTAGCTCATGTGGCTAGTGATAAGGGCGCTAATTATATCGACATGGATGATAAGAGAGAAAGCCGACTTCCGTGATAAGAGGCTGCTGAGGTCATGTCAGAGTATCAATTGGTCAGTGGGGTATGTGATGTGGCTTAGGCGGCGTGTGACAGGGCGTAGGCGGTGTGTGATGGAGCGTAGGCAGTGTGTGATGGGGCGTAGGCGGTGTGTGACGGGGCGTAGGCGGTGTGTGATGGAGCTAAGGCGGCATGTGATGGAGCGTAGGCGGAGTGTGACGGGGCGTAGGTGGCATGTGATGGAGCGTAGGCAGCATGTGATGGAGCGTAGGCGGCATGTGATGGCGCGTAGGTGGCATGTAATGGAGCGTAGGCGGCATGTGATTGAGCGTGGGTGTATGCGGGGCGTAGGCGGCATATGATGTGGCGTAGGCGGCATGTGTGCGCGTAGGCACGATGGCGTAGGCGGTGTGTGATGGAGCGTGTGTGATGGGGCACATAGGGGCGGTGCATGTGTGATGAGCGTAGGGGCATGTGATAGGCGGCATGTATGGGCGGCATGTGATGGAGCGTAGGCGGAGTGTGATGGAGCGTAGGTGGCATGTGATGGAGCGTAGGCTGCATGTGATGGAGAGTAGGCAGCATGTGATGGGGTGGCACGTGATGGGGGCATGTGATGGTCACGGGGCGTAGGTGTGATGGTGATAGGAGATGTGATGGAGCGTAGGTGGCATGTGATAGGCGGCGTAGGTGGCATGTGATGGAGCGTAGGTGGCATGTGATGGAGATGTGATGGAGCGTAGGCGGCATGTGATGGCACGTAGGGGCATGTGTGATAGGGGGATGGTGTGGGGTGGGCGGTGTGTGGGGGGCGTAGGCGGTGTGTGACGGGGCCTAGGCGGTGTGTGACGGGGCGCAGGCAGAGTGTGACGCGGCGTAGGCGGCATGTGATGGAACGTAGGCGGCGTGTGATGGGGTGGGCGGTGTGTGACGGGGCGTAGGCGGTGTGTGACGGGGCGTTGGCGGTGTGTGACGGGGCATTGGCGGTGTGTGACGGGGCGTAGGCGGCATGTGATGGGGCGTAGGCGGCATGTGATGGAGCGTAGGCGGCATGTGATGGAGCGTAGGCGGTGTGTGATGGAAGAGAGACCAGGGTCCCACTACAGCTGCTAACGAACTGCTGGCGGATGACTCGTAGAGGGAGAAGTTGTCCTTTTTAACGGCAAGGATTATGGTCATTCGTGTCATTATGGCCAAGTTCACTGACGGAAGTTAGGTTGTGTGGTTAACAGAGGATGGTTTTCAAGATAATAACCATAAATGATGCACTGAACTCATACCTCAGCCCCTACCATGACCCCCACCCCTGCCACGACTCCCACCCCTACCACGACCCCCACCCCTACCATGACCCCCACTCCTACTACAACCCCCAACCCTACTACAACCATGCAGTGAGAGATAAGTTGTTAATATCTCGTCAAAACATCCGGTTTTTCATTCTGTAAGATATCGCAAAAAGCGTAACGTCGTTGGAAATAGCCATCGGTAAAGCGTGTTTACGGTCTATCGGCCCTTCAGGCCGGCCATCCTTGGTCGGTTCCAGTCAGTAACAATATCAGACCCTCTGCATTTGGTTATGAAACACGACATATTTCGTCCCACACATTTTTGCTGGACCCTGAAACAAAGCTATCGAACCGAACCCGCAGACGATGAAGCCGACCCATGCTGCTGTTCGCATCTCACCCTGCCGACAATCTGGTTGAATCATCATCACACAGTGAAAAAACTACATCACGTATCCCGACCCAAGGTTCTCTCACCTCCCGCGGAGAGAAGCCGTCATCTCATCGCGTTAACATCACACGAGGTTACGCGAGAATATACGAGATACTTCAATCGCTCGTCTATGATTCTTTGCATCAAACGAGCGTACTATTTGGATGAGAATGAAATGGGAAGCAGGATGTGTTGTGCGGCCCTCACATGTGGTACACAGCATCCCGACCTCTAATGATCCTCACCTGTCAGTTCAGGTCATCTTTGATTAACTAGCATCAATGAAGCAGACACTCGAGTCCCCGTGTTAGGCTTCCGAGCGCCCACAGAGATCAGTCAACCCAATAAGTACGAGTCGCTCGTACAATGAGATTGACCACTGCTATTACTGACGCCATTGTTAGGTCGCTTGGCTTATTTTCGACGTGATGTGAATTATTATTGTAGAAGCTACAAGACACAAGAAGCTGGAAACTAGCGGAGTTTGGACCATAATACCAGAAAATGACGGAATTGCGCTTGCGTAGTTAATAAAAAATAAGAATGAACCTGGCACAGATAAATGCATCTCGAGAATAACCTCACTCTTCCCACCATTTGCTTCTACCGCCTCACATTGACCCATCACTGCTTTATCTAACCTCACCCTTTCCCATCATTTGCTTCTTCCGCCTCACCTTGACCCATCACTGCTTTATCTAACCTCACTCTTTCCCATCATTTGCTTCTTCCGCCTCACCTTGACCCATCACTGCTTTATCTAACCTCACTCTTTCCCATCATTTGCTTCTTCCGCCTCACATTGACCCATCACTGCTTTATCTAACCTCACCCTTTCCCATCATTTGCTTCTTCCGCCTCACCTTGACCCATCACTGCTTTATCTAACCTCACTCTTTCCCATCATTTGCTTCTTCCGCCTCACCTTGACCCATCACTGCTTTATCTAACCTCACTCTTTCCCATCATTTGCTTCTTCCGCCTCACCTTGACCCATCACTGCTTTATCTAACCTCACTCTTTCCCATCATTTGCTTCTTCCGCCTCACCTTGACCCATCACTGCTTTATCTAACCTCACTCTTTCCCATCATTTGCTTCTTCCGCCTCACCTTGACCCATCACTGCTTTATCTAACTTCACTCTTCCCACCATTTGCTTCTTCCGCCTCACCTTGACCCATCACTGCTTTATCTAACTTCACTCTTCCCACCATTTGCTTCTTCCGCCTCACCTTGACCCATCACTGCTTTATCTAACTTCACTCTTCCCACCATTTGCTTCTTCCGCCTCACCTTGACCCATCACTGCTTTATCTAACTTCACTCTTCCAACCATTTGCTTCTTCCACCTCACCTAGACCCATCACTGCTTTATTTAACCTCACTCTTTCCCATCATTTGCTTCTTCCGCCTCACCTTGACCCATCACTGCTTTATCTAACCTCACTCTTTCCCATCATTTGCTTCTTCCACCTCACCTTGACCCATCACTGCTTTATTTAACCTCAGTATTGATTATCAATGCATTTACCCACAGAGAGTGTATGCACGCATGGAATTGATCTCAGAAAGAGGTGAGTTGCTGGGACTCAGGTTATGGTTGGCTTGGGTTGCGGGGTATGGGGAATGGGGTCGAATGTTGATAATGGTAGTGTACGTAAAAATGGATCCTCTTCATAGACAGATGAATAAATATTTATGCTTTGGATATTTCCTCCGCCTATGTTCGCTTGAGGAACTGGCGTTGCGGCCATTAGTCACGAGTACTGCCGTCTTGTTGTCACTCGCCAAGCTACGACCTCCCGCGCCAATCACCGATGACAGAGTACAATTCAATATGTGGACATCAGGGAGTCATATTTCAAAGTTATTGTAAAACATGGTTTCCGTCGTTGGCGGTTAGATGACGGGATATTTCAGAACATGTAAGAGGGTCAGCGATTGTCAGGATAAACGATTATCTTAAGTTTTGCTGTAGTTTGCGATAGGATGCGAAGTACGCGTGGGAAATTATCCATATCCTGCTACAGTCAATTATCCAGTCAATTCGTCGATTGTCAGTCAGATTTCTACAATCCAAACAGTCATACCCCACACACACTGGCACAGACGCACATATATAATATACAATATAGACGCACAAACGGACACTCACACACACAATATGTTTATATATATATATATATATATATATATATATATATATATATATATATATATATATATATATATATATATATATATATATATATATATATATATATATATTGATTATATATATATATATATATATTTATATATATATATATATATATATATATATATATATATATATATATATATATATATATATATATCTATATATAAATATATATATCTCTATATATATATATATATATATATATATATATATATTCATTCAATTAGTATGTCAGTCAATCACATAGTCGCCTTCACCTGAGAGCATCGCTTATGTTGCTAACATGTCGAACGGAACAGAACACACTTGCCTCGTTCTCGTTGATGTCGTAAGATAAAACGCTTAAGACCAGGGCATCTGCCAAATACAGTATGTCCATTTTTAGTATTGTATGCCAGATAAAAAACCGCAACTAGTAAGCATTAATTAAACCAGATAAACCTGGGCGTAACACCCAATTAGGTCGGTGAATACCCCACCTTTGGCCAAAAAAAATCCAGAATGTTGCTGTGGACCGAAAGGGTGTAAAATAGATAAAAGATACCCGCAAGACAAGGCAACTTGCAACATCGCTGACTGACAGGCCGCAATGCATTCTCAGATACATGAAAAGTGGCCGAAAGAACAAAGAGTAGTGGAAGTTTGTCTGGTACCTGGTGGGTATATATCGCTGATAACGAGAGCCAACTCAACGGCCCCTGACGCGGAACCTTGTTGGCCTTGTTAACAGTGTATGTATCATGTCAGTTCAACAGACTGCTCTCAGGCAACGAGCTGTATCATGAATGATGACGTCAGTGTTTGATTGGCCTGTTGGGAAACACTGGAGGTAGAAAAAGCGGTAAATTGCATTAAAATGCTGTGATAATCATTTAAGTTGTTGGAACGTGAGAAGACAGAGGTGTGGCCGGATGTAGGGGTTGGGATGTCGGCCATGTATCTGAGGCAGTAGGGCCATCGTCTTATAAAACGTCAGGCCATCTAAGAGCTGCCTGTAATGTTTGAGTCGGCTGCAATATGCAAGTCAATCTCAAGATAGCTGTTTTATGTAGGCAAGTTATAAGTCAGCTGTAACATTTAAGCAACTTATAATTCTGTGGTATCATGTGGGCAAGTTACATGTTGTCAGTATCATACAGGCAACTTACGCGTCTCATTAAATATGTAGGTAATATACGAGTCACCACACACACACACACACACACACATTTATGTGTAAGTATAAAAACATATTTATATATATACAGATACACATATATATATATATATTTATATGTTTATAAAATATACAAATATATATATATTTGTAAATATACTGTACATATATATATATATATATATGCAAATATACTGTATATATATGTATATATATATATATATATACATATATATGCATATATATATATATGATATATATATATATATATATATATATATATATATATATATATATATATATATATATATATATATATATATATATATATATATATATATATATATATATATATATATATATATATATATATATATATATATATATATGTGTGTGTGTGTGTGTGTGTGTGTGTGTGTGTGTGTGTGTGTGTGTGTGTGTGTGTGTGTGTGTGTGTGTGTGTGTGTGTGTGTGTGTGTGTGTGTGTGTGTGTGTGTACATTTATAGGGCTACAAATCACTGGTTCCTTAACACATTTTCGCTGTTGCATTCTAGTCATATATGAGAAGCAATATTTCGGTGAATACGAAACGCATGGATATCAAACTTACATGGTTATCGCCGTGGCTATAAAATATGGATGATTCACCAGCTAGAATGCAGTGTGTCCTTATCTTGTATTGCAATGTTGTTCGAGACAGTCTGGCTTTTTTCGCACCTATTTGCGGGCGCAACGTGGGGTCGGATGGGATTATGACAACATTACTTTGTAGCTTTATAGGCAAGTTACAAATCTGTTTGTTGTGAGTAGGTTAGTCACGATGGTGTTGTGATATGCAGTCAAGTCTACTATGGGCAAATTATGAGGGCAATTTACAATTGTGTTGCAATTTGATGGTAACATACGGCTGTGACATGTCTTACATCACTATCAGCTTGATGGTAACATACGGCTGTGACGTGTCTTACAGTCACTATCAGCGTGATGGGAACATACGGCTGTGACGTGTCTTACAGTCACTATCAGCTTGATGGTAACATACGGCTGTGACGTGTCTTACAGTCACAATCAGCTTGACGGTACCATACTGCTGGTACGTGTGGTACCGTCACTATCAGCTTGATGGTAACATACGGCTGTTACGTGTTACAGTCACTATCTGAGTATCAGCTTGTGTGGCGACTGGTGGACGTTTTTTGAGAAGTGTGCAATACCAGTTGTTGCACGGTGAGATCATAAGAGATGTGAAACACTGAGGTAAGATCAAACGAAATGTGAAACATTGAGGTGAGATCAAACGAGATGTGAATCATGAGGTGAGATTAAACGAGATGTGAATCACTGGGGTGAGATCAAACGAGACGTACAAAATTGAGGTGAGATCAAACGAGATGTGATACATTGAGGTGAGATCAAACGAGATGTCAATCATTGAGGTGAGATCAAACGAGATGTCAATCATTGAGGTGAGATCAAACGAGACGTGATACATTGAGGTGAGATCAAACGAGATGTGATACATTGAGGTGAGATCAAACGAGATGTGAATCATTGAGGTGAGATCAAACGAGACGTGATGCATTGAGGTGACATCAAACGAGATGTGATACATTGAGGTGAGATCAAACGAGATGTGAATCATTGAGGTGTGATCATACGAGATGTGAAACATTGAGGTGAGATCAAACGAGATGTGATACATTGAGGTGACGTAATTGGTAGCTTACGGTCATGTCGTAAAAAATTGGTTGTCACAGATAGGTCCTCTCCACGGTGCACGCCTCCTGGCGGCAGATAAGGTGCAATCAGCACTGAGTCATGCAGAACAAGACACTCATCCACACATTCTGCTCTCATCCAATCCTCCTGCTCTCATCCAATCATCTTGCTCACATCCAATCCTCCTGGTCTCTCCTAATCCTCCTGCTCTCATCCAATTCCCTTGATCTCTTCCATTCCTCCTTCTCTCATTCAATCCTCCTGCTCTCATCCAATTCTCCTGCTGTCATCCAATTCTCCTGCTCTCATCCAATCCTTCTGCTCACATCCAATCCTCCTGCTCTGTTTCAATCCTCCTGATCTCATCCAATAATCCTGCTCTCATCCAATCTTCCTTCTCTCATCCAATCCTCCTGTTCTCATCCAATTCTCCTGCTCTCATCCAATTCTCCTGCTCTATCTCAATCCTTCTGCTCTCATCCAAGCCTCCTTCTCTCATCCAATTCTCTTGCTCTCTTCTAATCCCCCTGATCTCTTCTAATCCCCCTGTTCTCTTCTAATCCTACAGCTCTCATCCAATTCTCCTGCTCTCATCCAATCCTCCTGCTCTGTCCCAATCCCCCTGCTCTGTCCTAATCCTCCTGCTCTCAGCCAATCATCCTGCTCTGTCCCAATCCTCCTGCTCTCATCCAATCCTCCTGCTCTCATCCAATCCTACTGCTCTCTCCAATCCTACTGCTCTCTTTAAAACGAGCTCAAAGAAAACGAATGTAGACATGTTTTTGCAAAGATGGGAACAGAATTCCTTGACGCCATCGTCAGAAGGATAGCATCGAAACCTGGTCTACCAGGGCCTGCTGCTCTGCGTCTAACTAGCGGCTTGGTCTGGTGTGGCAGGAGGTGGCAGGTCGTTACAGCGATACTGCTTCTGACTCCCACTCGAGCAGCGCTGTTGTAACCTAAGAGTTGGAGTCGGGCTAACTCTACCATATATAACCAACTTTGTCAATATTCAATTCATAATCATACAAGTTGCAAAGAAACAAGATAGCAATCTGGCGCTGTGTTTGGCTGCAACAGGCAAAAAGCAAGTCAGCCTTCTCTCTTCGACAAGTATCTGATGATAGCAATTTGAGAAAGACAAACAAAACAACGAACGAATTGCGCCTATGTTAATAGGACGTGATTCTTCTCGTGGGTGATGAGTGGCCTGAGTGAGCGAGCAAGTGCTAACGAGGTGTGGTGCCACAAGGCACATACAAAGCTGATGCGGAGATAATAAATACACGCCAGTCTAGTGACACTGACGTGAGGATAACCAGCACAGAACGAACACGGAGCAGAGCGTTTACTTGGCGGTATCATGGAGCAGAGCGTTTACTTGGTGGTATCATGGAGCAGAGCGTTTACTTGGTGGTATCATGGAGCAGAGCGTTTACTTGGCGGTATCACGAAGCAGAGCGTTTACTTGGTGGTATCACGAAGCAGAGCGTTTACTTGGTGGTATCACGAAGCAGAGCGTTTACTTGGCGGTATCACGAAGCAGAGCGTTTACTTGGCGGTATCACGAAGCAGAGCGTTTACTTGGCGGTATCACGAAGCAGAGCGTTTACTTGGCGGTATCACGAAGCAGAGCGTTTACTTGGCGGTATCACGAAGCAGAGCGTTTACTTGGCGGTATCATCGAGCAGAGCGTTTACTTGGCGGTATCACGAAGCAGAGCGTTTACTTGGCGGTATCACGAAGCAGAGCGTTTACTTGGCGGTATCACGAAGCAGAGCGTTTACTTGGCGGTATCACGAAGCAGAGCGTTTACTTGGCGGTATCACGAAGCAGAGCGTTTACTTGGCGGTATCACGAAGCAGAGCGTTTACTTGGCGGTATCACGAAGCAGAGCGTTTACTTGGCGGTATCACGAAGCAGAGCGTTTACTTGGTGGTATCATGGAGCAGAGCGTTTACTTGGTGGTATCACGAAGCAGAGCGTTTACTTGGCGGTATCACGAAGCAGAGCGTTTACTTGGTGGTATCACGAAGCAGAGCGTTTACTTGGTGGTATCACGAAGCAGAGCGTTTACTTGGTGGTATCATGGAGCAGAGCGTTTACTTGGCGGCATCACGAAGCAGAGCGTTTACTTGGCGGTATCACGAAGCAGAGCGTTTACTTGGCGGTATCACGAAGCAGAGCGTTTACTTGGCGGTATCACGAAGCAGAGCGTTTACTTGGCGGGTATCATCGAGCAGAGCGTTTACTTGGCGGTATCACGAAGCAGAGCGTTTACTTGGCGGTATCACGAAGCAGAGCGTTTACTTGGCGGTATCACGAAGCAGAGCGTTTACTTGGTGGTATCATCGAGCAGAGCGTTTACTTGGTGGACGAAGCGTTTACTTGGCGGTATCACGAAGCAGAGCGTTTTACTTGGTGGTATCACGAAGCAGAGCGTTTACTTGGTGGTATCATGAAGCAGAGCGTTTACTTGGTGGTATCACGAGCAGAGCGTTTACTTGGTGGTATCATGGAGCAGAGCGTTTACTTGGTGGTATCATGGAGCAGAGCGTTTACTTGGTGGTATCATGGAGCAGAGCGTTTACTTGGTGGTATCACGAAGCAGAGCGTTTACTTGGTGGTATCATGGAGCAGAGCGTTTACTTGGTGGTATCATGGAGCAGAGCGTTTACTTGGTGGTATCATGGAGCAGAGCGTTTACTTGGTGGTATCATGGAGCAGAGCGTTTACTTGGCGGTATCACGAAGCAGAGCGTTTACTTGGCGGTATCACGAAGCAGAGCGTTTACTTGGTGGTATCATGGAGCAGAGCGTTTACGTTATATGGAGCTTACTTGTGGTATCATGGAGCAGAGCGTTTACTTGGTGGTATCATGGAGCAGAGCGTTTACTTGGTGGTATCATGGAGCAGAGCGTTTACTTGGTGGTATCATGGAGCAGAGCGTTTACTTGGTGGTATCATGGAGCAGAGCGTTTACTTGGTGGTATCATGGAGCAGAGCGTTTACTTGGTGGTATCACGGAGCAGAGCGTTTACTTGGTGGTATCACGAAGCAGAGCGTTTAGCAGCAGAGCGTTTACTTGGTGGTATCATGGAGCAGAGCGTTTACTTGGTGGTATCATGAAGCAGAGCGTTACTTGGTGGTATCATGGAGCAGAGCGTTTACTTGGTGGTATCATGGAGCAGAGCGTTTACTTGGTGGTATCATGGAGCAGAGCGTTTACTTGGTGGTATCATGGAGCAGAGCGTTTACTTGGTGGTATCATGGAGCAGAGCGTTTACTTGGTGGTATCATGGAGCAGAGCGTTTACTTGGTGGTATCATGGAGCAGAGCGTTTACTTGGTGGTATCATGGAGCAGAGCGTTTACTTGGTGGTATCACGAGCAGAGCGTTTACTTACTTGGTATCACGAGTATCACTTGGTGGTATCATGGAGCAGAGCGTTTACTTGGTGGTATCACGAAGCAGATCGTTTACTTGTGGTATCAGAGCAGAGCGTTTACTTGGTGGTATCATGGAGCAGAGCGTTTACTTGGCGGCGAAGCAGAGCGTTTACTTGGTGGTATCATGGAGCAGAGCGTTTACTTGGTGGTATCATGGAGCAGAGCGTTTACTTGGCGGTATCACGAAGCAGAGCGTTTACTTGGCGGTATCACGGTAGCAGAGCGTTTACTTGGTGGTATCATGGAGCAGAGCGTTTACTTGGTGGTATCACGAAGCAGAGCGTTTACTTGGTGGTATCATGGAGCAGAGCGTTTACTTGGTGGTATCATGGAGCAGAGCGTTTACTTGGTGGTATCATGGAGCAGAGCGTTTACTTGGTGGTATCATGGAGCAGAGCGTTTACTTGGTGGTATCATGGAGCAGAGCGTTTACTTGGTGGTATCACTTGGTGGTAGCATGGAGCAGAGCGTTTACTTGGTGGTATCATGGAGCAGTATCACGGATCACAGCAGAGCGTTTACTTGGTGGTATCACGAAGCAGAGCGTTTACTTGGCGGTATCACGAAGCAGAGCGTTTACTTGGTGGTATCATGGAGCAGAGCGTTTACTTGGTGGTATCACGAAGCAGAGCGTTTACTTGGTGGTATCATGGAGCAGAGCGTTTACTTGGTGGTATCATGGAGCAGAGCGTTTACTTGGTGGTATCATGGAGCAGAGCGTTTACTTGGCGGTATCACGAAGCAGAGCGTTTACTTGGTGGTATCACTTGAGTGGTATCATGGTGGCAGAGCGTTTACTTGGTGGTATCATGGAGCAGAGCGTTTACTTGGTGGTATCATGGAGCAGAGCGTTTACTTGGTGGTATCATGGAGCAGAGCGTTTACTTGGTTTAGCAGAGCGTTTACTTGGGGTATCACGAGCAGAGCGTTTACTTGGTATCATGGAGCAGAGGTATCATCATGGAGCAGAGCGTTTACTTGGTGGTATCATGGAGCAGAGCGTTTACTTGGTGGTATCATGGAGCAGAGCGTTTACTTGGAGGTATCATGGAGCAGAGCGTTTACTTGGTGGTATCATGGAGCACGTGGTAAGCAGAGCGCGTTTACTTGGCGGTATCACGAAGCAGAGCGTTTACTTGGTGGTATCATGGAGCAGAGCGTTTACTTGGCGGTATCACGAAGCAGAGCGTTTACTTGGCGTTTTCAGTGCCATGATCTTCTGGGCAGCATTCACACTGAAGTTTTTGTATGATGGCAAGATTGACGTCACCTGCGGCATTCCCTCAGTCCGACGATTTATGAACCTCACCCAATAATGAATTACCTCTTATCAATGTGACCCTTTATAGAAGTGCTTGTTACCCCTTTTGAGCTATTGCAGTATGACCTCTCATCCAAATGGTTATGACCTTTCCCTGAATTCGCAGACAATACAGTGATCAGTTTAGAACTCATGAGTATCTGCAGGTGACATAGTGAACGGTCACCAACCCGCACATACCATAACAACCGTCTCCAACCCGCACATACCATATCAACCGTCACCAACCCGTATATACCATAGCAACCGTCACCAACCCGCACATACCATATCAACCGTCACCAACCCGTATATACCATGACAACCGTCACCAACCCGCACATACCATAACAACCGTCACCAACCCGCATATACCATGACAACCGTCACCAACCCGCACATACCATGACAACCGTCACCAACCCGCACATACCATGACATATCTAGGGGCGGATTCACAACATGCCGCTGCCATCAGGCGTAATCGAGGGAGTTCAGGTGAGATCGCTCGGCTGTTGCCCCACACGATAATTCGCCCGGCCACAAGGCAAGCGGACAGTTTTAGGGTTTTACATAGGGACATAATGTATACACATATTAAGGGTTGATAAATAGGATCGGCGGCAAGCGGACAATCATGCGGAGATGTTCTGGCATGATAAGCGAGCGAGGCTGGAAGGGAATGACACGATCTGATAAGATCACTTGTCAAAGAAACACATCAAGTCCTAATAGATAGCAGCGCCTCCTGCCGATAATGAGGGTGAATAGCTGGCGAATGGATTGTGGTATGGCGAAGAAGACTCCCATGTCTTCAACATGACACAACGTCATTATCGGGGTGGGGGAAGGGGGGATATTAGGGTGATTATTGGGCTACAAAGAGTGACGTCACATCACTGATAGCTGTCCAGACAGGCTCCTTAACACCTTCTCGCTGTAGCATTCTAGTTATGTCTGGGAGGCAATATCTCAGTGTCTACGAATGGGAGGAATATCAAACTTACTTGGTAATTTAGAGAATCACCGGGGCTATTACATATGGCTGATTCACCAGCAAGAAACAATTTCAAGGGCAAAATGCAAGGTGTCAAAAGTGCTTATGTTGTAGGGCCATGTTGTTGATGGGGCCAGTCTGGTTGTTTTCGAACAGGCGCAACATGGGGTCGGCACTTGGTAGCATCAAGCTTCCACGACATGACCACGACGTGCATGAGATGAGGCTCTCTACAAGTGGGTTGCAATCGGCGTTATAAAACAACAGGGCGGAGTCGTACCCTCATCATAAAACGTGCACTGACAGATATAGGGGTTATATAGGTAAGGAAGGATAGCCCTACAGATGACGTCACGAAACACATAAAAGATAACAGCAACTTGTTAGCAATGTAAATATGAGAAGTGAGATTAGGGACGACAGAGAGGACTCATATGGGATAAGAATAGGTAAGGGTGGACCGAGGTGTGAGAGGGCACAGGTGAGAGAGGACACAGGTGAGAGAGGACCGAGGTGTCAGAGGACATAGGTGAGAGAGGACCGAGGTGTGAGAGGGCACAGGTGAGAGAGGACACAGGTGAGAGAGGACCGAGGTGTTAGAGGACATAGGTGAGAGAGGACCGAGCTGTGAAAGGCACAGGCGAGAGAGGACCGAGTAGTGGGAGGCACAGGTGAGAGAGGACCGAGGTGAGAGAGGACCGAGGTGTGAGAGGCACAGGTGAGTGAGAGGACCGAGGTGTGAGAGGACACATCTGTAAGAGGACTGATATGTGAGAGGACAGAAGTGAGAGAAAACACGGGTGAGATAGGACTTACCTGGAGGTGGCGCAGTAGCGATCCCTATACTGTACACCCCCACCGCATGTGCGTGAACATGCACTAGCATCACTCCAATCCCCCCAATCACCGCGCACCTGGCAATACACAGGTAAATACACGGGTAAGTACATAAGCAAATATACAGGTAAATGTACACCGTAAATATAGAGTTTAATTCACTGGTAAATGCACAGGTTAATACACAGGAAAATACACAAGAAACCACACAGGTTATGACACAGGTAAACACACAGGTAAATATACAAGTTAATACACCGGTAATGACACAGATAAATACACAGGAAATGACAAAGGTAACAACACAGGTAAATACACCGTTAAATACACAGGTGGAGACCGGTTATCAGCAATGTGATGTGGAATATTGTCTGGGTCGATTAGATAATCTGATTAATAACGATGATGTATGGATCCTTGCAAAACTGAAAAATATGAATTATCAGTTTGAGTGAACGAATAAACGATAGTACCAACCACACAAGCAACCGACCACTCCAGTAATTGCTGGAATAGTGTCGTCACGAGCTTGTCAAGTAAACAGATGATGAACACACATGTAATAATGATTGGTGTGCCATCAAACAATAACATTGCAACGTCTCAATACGTGAGAACATGACAAAGAGTTAACGGAATGCCAGATGTATTTCCGTAAAGCTAGGACTTCCTCGTGGTCACCTCTGTTACGTTGCTGGACATGTTAGTCGACAGGCAAGTACACATGAGGAACATCGTCAGGAAAACATACTTGAGGAGTATCCTTAGACCAGTACACACGAGTTTCCTCAGAACAGTACACACGAAACGGCGGCTTAAAACTGGCGGGAACCCTCTTGCTTGGTTTAGGCATGCCTTTCCTCTCCTACCTGATACTTGTTTTATCTCACACAGTGTTAGGAGGACCACTTAAGTGTTCGCATAAGTCAAAGATAGTTTAAATATAGGGCTGCTCTACTGACTGGGGTCAAGCGTGGGTGTTAAGTGAAACCGCCTCCCATTAGTAGCTGGGTTCGACTTCGACTGGACCTCAGCCAGACTAGTTTTCAACATGCAAGTCAGTATAACTTGGCTAGAGAAACGGAGAAATCGTCCCTGCGCCTAACAAAGTGTTCAATACGAATGGCCTCTCATTGGCCTATTTAAATGCTGGCATAGCAAGCTAGAGACAGACCATACAATCCATTCCGCAAAACCACATCGCTCAACAGGCAATAGCACATATATTCTATATAATATGACACAAGCTCGAAGAATAATCTTGTATTCAAAGCTAATTCTATAAGCAGTAATTATAACACACATATAACAGTTATTTGACAATGATGGGTGACGAAATATTGACATACCGAACGATGTTATGCCGTTACAACAGTTAAATCTGGAAAATAATCAAATTGGAGGGACTAATAAACTAGAATGTATACATAATATATCATTGTCGTGTGCGCTTTTGTCTTGCGATTTTTTGTCTTGTGAGCTAATGTCGGGGCAGTCAATCTGATATACACCATGTTAAATGTATTACTTAGAAGCAGACACATCCATACAGGGATTCTAAGCGAAGTCGACGTAATACCATCTTACACAGGTGGTTCCAAGAACAGGTGGTCTATGTGTCATTGCTATACAAGATAAGGACGCTTTATATTTTGTCTTTAAAAACGTTTCTAATTGGTGAATCATCCACATGTTATAGCCCCGGCTATTCTCTAAATAACCATGTTATGTTATAGCCCCGGCTATTCTCTAAATAACCATGCTATGTTATAGCCCCGGCTATTCTCTAAATAACCATGTTATGTTATAGCCCCGGCTATTCTCTAAATAACCATGCTATGTTATAACCCCGGCTATTCTCTAAATAACCATGCTATGTTATAACCCCGGCTATTCTCTAAATAACCATGCTATGTTATAACCCCGGCTATTCTCTAAATAACCATGCTATGTTATAACCCCGGCTATTCTCTAAATAACCATGCTATGTTATAACCCCGGCTATTCTCTAAATAACCATGCTATGTTATAGCCCCGGCTATTCTCTAAATAACCATGCTATGTTATAACCCCGGCTATTTTCTAAATAACCATGCTATGTTATAACCCCGGCTATTCTTTAAATAACCATGCTATGTTATAGCCCCGGCTTAAATTACCATGTTAGGTTGATATTTTTCCTATTCGTGGTTCCTGAGATATTACCTGCCAGACATGACTAGACTGCTACAGAGAAAGGGCGTTACAGAGCCAACTGAGACAGTTATCAGCGATGTGACGTCACTCTTTGTCACACTATATGTATATAACCAACTCACATTCCACATGAAAAGCAATGTCTAATCACTGGGTTCATTTCAACGTCACGAATATCAGTGGTCCTAAACATTGCCTCGGCTGAATAGGAGTCTGCCGACAAACGTTTGACGCATTCCAGCGGAGGGAGGCTAGACCCCCCACCCCCTAGCCTCCTAGCTTTGGGGGGTTCTCACCTTGGAAAAGGGTATGGGTGAGCCGCCATGGGAAACAAAAACCGGACCATATCTATACCAAGCCATAGTGAGAAAAGGGAACCATTTACTTACCAAATCCTCTGAAAAAAGACAATACAACATATTTTTTAAAAGAGTCACCAATAAATATACCAAAATTAATGATCCCAAATCATATGTAGACCACCTAATAGGAAGCTACCAGGGACCTATCCATATACCAAACTAACGATTCAGAATGAAAGAGTACGTTTATTATGCTTCGCAACTGCAAAAAAACCCCAAAAACTTTGCTGATACCTTGGTCAGTCCCAACGATGCTCTGGTTCGTAAAGGCAAGGCAGTTGATTAAATAGCGACCACTAAATAAACAGATATGTGACTCGGGCCCCGCAGGCTATCAACGAGCGCCCCAGGACGTCCGACCCATGAGATAGACGATATGGCAGGAAACAGTGGAAGGAGAATGTACGGACCTGACCTTTCTGTTTGCTTATCATGCCATAAAACTTGTCTTTGAAACAACGCAACCAAATAGGGCTGGCCACCATTGACCCTGGGGACAAACACCCAATATTTAGCATCACATTGGATACCCATCACAAAACAAATATCCATTGCTATACTCGCTGTCAAAAATACGCACCTATTGGTATACAAGGTCATTGCCAAAAAAACCGACCCATTGCTATACCTGTCTTCAAGAAATAACGACCCATTTGTATACCCAAATGCCCCCAAACCGACCCAAATTGGTGGCACATCCCCACTAACCTCCACATAGTGAGAACCCCCCCCCCCACCCCACCCCCCTGGAGCTGGACCGTGATGAGCTCCGCGCGGGGGCGTTATACGTCCATTGTCGATTAGATGGCAAGGCCTGCATGAACAGGCTCGAGAAGTACTCGTCGTCGGCATCCTTGACCCAACCAATGCATGTCAATTCTCACCCTGCCGGGGCACAAACAACTGAGGCACGGCCGACTGACAAGCATGAAGACTAATATAGGAAAAGCCTTCAAGCGAAAGCTCGCTAGTATATAAGTAGGTCAATGTTCTGACACGCCCCCTCATAGGCCTCAATATTTACGTCATTATAGATACCAGTCAAAAGCCTCCAAACGGGATCTTTTGCTACGGATAATTGCCTCTGAAGGTGAAAATATAGAGAGTCCTTCAAATAGTCTTAGGGGATAAGAGCAGAGAGGGTATATTGAAAACGAGACTATAAGTAAACTGACGACAGTGACAAGCAATCGAGTGCCGCCTGGCGGTCCTCCACACAACTAACTTACATACCTATTGTGTCATAGTCAATATTCCCCGTAAGGAAAAAAACACTATAGTGTAGGCCAAGAACCGAGACGGATTATCTATGCTTGAGATAGCTTGTGACAATGACTACGTGAATACAGCTTAATGATGAGCCAGGTACCATGTCTACAAGGATGAACTTAATGTGATCAGTTTACAATGATACTCGTACAGTTCCTCGGTCGCCCCACACCACCACAATGTATACACAGCAGAACAAGCCATACTTCAACCCTGCCATATGTTTTGCTTGCGCGCATATTGTAATTTTTTATAAGCGTTCTTTTTTTTGCAAAACGAATCGTCTGACAGGAGCACTGCGCTTGGCTGCATACACGCGTTGTCTGCTGTCAGACAGCAGGACTATAGAGGAATACTAACGTTACACAGAAACCTGAGTTCGTCGTTACTCCTGACACAGTAATCAATACCAGCTGAAGGGTGTATCTAAATCGAGTGAGCGTTAAGACTGGACCCCAGCTCCGAGACGGTATGTCCGACAAGTATTCGCATGACTGAAGGACAGGTAATGTGTTGTCCCCACGGGAGTTTAAATCACTTCCTCGGCATTCACTCCACAAACCACCTCAGCGACAGCTTAAATCGCGGGTAATAGCCATAGCGCTCGTTTGAGGAGAGTTCACGTTACGTACGGTGGTTCATTGCTGATTAGATACGCGTGCTAGTTCACCTGACTCACCTGAACGCACGCGGTCAGCAGCAGCAGCAGCAGCAGTGCGGGATGGAATGCTGGTCTCATGTCAGCAGCTCTAGGCGGGGTAGTAATGCCGCCGTGATGACGTAGATCCAGGATAGAACTGTAGAAACAGGAATATCTCTGTCACCAAGCAGCAGATGCTCACATACACAATGCGCTCATTTCAAATGCTACTTTGATGCGAAATCACGTTAGTTCCACAGCGGGAAGCGGGATGTCGCTGGAAATCGTATGTTTTATGTGTTCGACTTCTGTGCGTCACTAACAATCCCCGTGGGTCATGTCGCCAAAGAGCAATTACCCTTAGATTTTACACCACAAGTCATTCTGGCCCCATGCCATTGTCACAGCATGCCATGTCCATTATATGAGAGTAATTGTCTCAGAAATACTCAACGACACTGGCGGGCAAGTCACGCCATGCAAAAGCTCTTCTTATGTGAAGGCAGCAAAGCATCAAAGCTAACCAATACCTCTGTCAGCTAGACAACCATCGCCTGAGTCAGCTAGACAACCATCACCATATTCGCCTAAACAACCATCGCTTCAGTCAGCTAGACAACTATCGCCTGAGTCAGCTAGACAACCATCACCACATTCGTCTAAACAACCATCGCTTCAGTCAGCTAGACAACCATCGCCTGAGTCAGCTAGACAACCATCGCCACATTCGCCTAAACAACCATCGCTTCAGTCAGCTAGACAACCATCGCCTCAGTCAGCTAGACAACCACCGCCACATTCAGCTAGACAGCCATAGTTTCAGTCAATTAGACAGCCATCGCCTCAGTCAGCTAAATTACCATCGCCTCAGTCAGCTAAATAACCATCGCCATCGTCAGCCATCGCCTCAGTGATTTAGACAGCCATCGCCTCAGTCAGCTAGACAAGCATCACCTCAGTCAGCTAGACAACCATCGCTTCAGTCAGCTAGACAACCATCGCTTCAGTCAGCTAGACAGTCTTGCCTCAGTCAGCTAGACAGCCATCGCCTCAGTTAGCTAAATAACCATCGCCTCAGTCAGCTAAATAACCATCGCCTCAGTCAGCTAGACAACCATTGCCATCGCTTAGGTCAACCCATCAGTCTCTTCCGCTAATGTTTCACAATTCCGCATTTCCATGAAGCCAATGATTGACACGTCTGCAATCCTTGCTGTCGTTTCTTCTTCTCGCTTATATCAATGATAGCCTAGAAAAAGACACCAACCTGGTCAAGACACCTACCTGTTCAAGACACCTACCTGGTTAAGACACCTACCTGGTTAAGACGCTCGTTGAAGCCCCAGTTCATCAGTGTTCCAAGCTCATCCGATTATTCCATGAGATGTATTCCCAGAGCTATAAAGCTATCCACTCTCATCAAACACACCGAAAGCCACTCCCGCTGTCAATAGCAGAATCCGATGTTACTTCGATATAAAATCCAGAAATCTTCAGCTATTGCCGCAGCCTTTGTAAATGAATATAACCACGCGGCTTACACGAAGCCAAGAGTCTATTTGGACGTGAAGCGCCGTCTAACGGCGCGCGTCAGGCGAATCCATTCGACTATATTTGCCATGAGGTCGGACATTGCTTCAAGATATCGCTGACTGCATGGTAGCTGAACCAATCTGACGGGGAATAGGCTGCGTGCGTTAGAAATATCTTTTTAAATGTAACTGTTGCGTCTCTGGTCCAGTGTTTTGGCTGTACCGTTCTTTAATAGAGCTAAGAATACTTGGTGTTGATGTGGCATTCATTCGCCTGTCAGCAATACCGTGGTTGTTGCGTGGACGTGCGGAGTGAACTCGTCCTGTCGTGGCTACAGACAGGAATCTGTGAGGCAGTGACAAGTAGGGGTTTCATCAGTGTGGTTCGTCACGGTCGATGCCGATCGGTGTATCGTCGTCCTTTGAGCGTAGGCTAGAATACAAAAGAAATCCTATGTATACCGCTGCTTGTAGTCCTCTCCAGTATACATGGATACGGGTGTTTTCCGCTGACTAGGCGTTAAAACGCTGTGTATATTACTACATGAACCGTTATATTTAGCGTTCTCGACCAGCAAGTTCATTTTGTAACCTGACTTCTATGACATGGCGGTGTTTAAAGTCACTTCCGATATGAAATGGTGAGGTTGAGGTAGTCATCGTTGATCCAGGAGTGCCCTCTGGACCACGTTCAGTCAGCACTCACCTCCAGACCTCTGGATGGGCAATCGAAATGATACAAGCCCAGTCTTGAATTCGTGGGTAGGGATTACAGTATATCAGTCTATGGCTAATGATAGCTAAGCTCATCGGCGTGCGTTGGAACAGCATCATATAGCAGGCCCTACTTTGCGGAGAACGCATGCGCGTGTGGGCTCATTTCGCGCATGAGTTGCCAGATGATTAAGTGGCCAAACTGATCACTATGTTATCAATTAGGACATTCTCTCGCCTGTGTTTATCTTTCCCTGGTGGTATGATGTAGTGGCAATCGAGCTGTTCGCTGAACCCGGGACTCTCCGGATATACTGACAGGTGCGCTACCCACGTTTTCTGATGAACGGATGCAACAAAAACATGTCCGCAAGGATACTTTATCAGTTTACCTAACAGCTTGTAGCTTCGCTAAGAGGGATCATTCCCGACGTAATACGTGAAACCGCCTGTGTGCCAGCGCGTTGTTTGTCATAACGTCTAATCATGACGGTCCAGCGTCTCGTGATGGCGACGCGTTGTGCAGATTCATAATGTGAGCAGTTTAGCTGCTCTGATAGCATGCAGTATTGTAATCTTAGGATTCAGAATTACCCCGAAGGGACACGTTATATCTCGATCTGCGTGATATGGCAGAGTTTAAAGTGGAGAGAAATCGTGACCGAAAAGCGAACTCATATGTCCAGAGTTAACAATTTATCGTAGATTCAGGCGGTTCGATATTGCTTGTGTACGAATTATAAACCAAAAAGTCCCAATCGCTTGATTTTAAAAATTTCCAAACCCCGTACACCAGGTAAACTATCCGCGTTGCCTTCGCGCTGGATGCTTTCAGGCATCGCGACCTCGATAATCATAATGTGCACAAAACGTTATGATTGTACCGATTTTTATTGCATGAATGAACGGATCCAATGATTCCATCGGGTAAGCATAAACTGCACTCTCTTTGAAATAATCTTCGAAACAAATGCAAACGAAATATATAATTTGTTCAATGATGAAATACGGCGTACCTGTCAGTGACCGCTGCACCCTGGACCAGATTGTTTTCCTGACAACCTGGCTGAAGTGGTTATTTATGGCAGGTTTCCGAATCTATTTAAATAGATTAAATCTCCAATAAGCGTTCCAGGTTAAACACCAGGTATCATCTTCCACGACCCTCGCTTATATAAAAGGAAAAAAGTGGAAATCTAAGTGGATGAGGATGAATAAGAAAAGGGAGATTGAAGCGATAAAATGCATCCGATCACATCACAGGGCACGTCACCACAAGCCGATAGAAGATAATACGGTTTGAGTCGAATTAACCCGATTTTAGAAAATAATCTTGCCATAAATCAATTAACCATGTTTAGAGGCTTCAAGCTTTACTCCAGGTGATTTGTTTATCGCACCGCGCTTGACGCGAGCGAAGGGATTTGTCGACGAAGTTTCACTGACCGTAGCCGTGCACGACGTTTATTAACGTCGTGCAAAGATCGTAACCGAATGCGCGTGAACGATACATGAGTTCCAATTATACACGATAATTACACAAATGTACATATGAAGAATAATTTTTCACATAAATGAATGTTTATTAACAAGTTGAGTTAGTTTACGTGTGAGATTTCGTCAAAGGCGATTTAATCCGGCCACACAAATTCTGAAAAGTTCATGTTTATTTTGAACGACAAGATCGGTTTCTGCGCGCATGCGCAGACAAGGGTCCTCGCAAGCAAACTTTTTTCTTTTTGAATTTTATTATTTGAGTATAGATGTCATTTTGTCAATAATTATCTTTTGGAAATATCTACTTTGAAGGGCGATATGTATTCAACGATATCACATTGACATTTAAAAAAAGATAACACTTATTGATTCCCGTAGTCTGGAGGGGGCACTTGGCCTTGTCCTACGTAGGGTTGTGCCCCGGGATCTCAAAAACCTGTACCCGTCATACAAGGTAGAAATGGCAAGAGCATACCCCATCCTACAATTATGAGGTCAACAAAACCCGTCGGGAGGCCGAAAAAAAACCTACCCCAACACATGTATACTACCTCTATATACTTAAGTGCCCCCTCCTCCGGGACCTGCAGCCACATGGCGAGTGAAAATGAAACTGCGTAATGTGACGTCATATCTCCAAAACTGGGGCTGCCGTGAATGAAAGTTGTGATTCTAAAAGTTCATTTGACAATTGCTAAATAATCACGAGCCAGTGGATAACCAAAATAGTGCGGAGAAGCGGATATTCATCTCATTTGTCGACATATATATTTACGTAAGTACACAACATTGATGAGAAGCTATATGCACGCGAAATACAAAAATTGCCACACGACCCACATATCCTCAATCACGACGGTATATATTTAATACCGTCGTTCGCGGCTACACTGACCGTTGCTTAGGAATATGTGGCTCTTTATTGCTGTGTGAGTCTAATAGTACCGACAATATGTCACACTTATAAGCTTGTAGTCTCATTTGCGTTCGGGCCGGATGTGGTGTATTTAAACAGACTCATGTATATATATATATATATATATATATATATATATATATATATATATATATATATATATATATATATATATATATATATATATATATATATATATATATATATATGTGTGTGTGTGTGTGGGGGCGATTTCCATTGCTTGATTGGTGGTGACAGTTAAGTGTTCTTGTGCAGAATACGCAAATAGCTCGAGAGTATGAAACATATCTGTCAGGGCCTAGAAATAAATGACCTCGTCGCCCCTGCCTTGTACACTCATACAATCACTTGCTGTTGGAACACCATTCTCTTCAGAGGAATATGGGGGATACTTCCGTGTAAAAGTGAAACATTATTCTCTTTGTTCTATGTCCACCGTGGCTACCCATTTCTACTTTGTCAACCATCCACCTCGACCCTCTCTGTGCCCCCCCCCCCCCACCCACACCCACCCCCTTTCAAGCGTCCCCTGGATCTCTTGTGAGGCCTGGTCAATCTCACGAAGCCGCTGTACAGCCTGCTGCTTGTGGCTAATCACAGGGCTGGTGAATCATCGCTACCACCAGGAGCTCCGAATCTAATCAACCGCACTAACCAGCTAACACGAAGCTAAATAGGAACTGCATCAATTCATCAGAAAATGTATCTTCAACGGTTATGTTCGCGAACCACGCATTCAAAGCGGCGGAGAAGCAAATGTTTGCATCAGAGTATTTTCGTCGTGACCAATCAGAGTTTATTTAAGGGAGTTGTTCGAATGTTGGTTGACATACTGACTCGATATATCGACGCGCGAGCGATCTCTATATTTAGGCAAACCCAGCATAACTAGCCCAACAGACCAAGAGTCGATCGGGTACTCCCTTCAAGAGGGAGCGCAAGCTCCACTTGGTTCATAAGAGCTAAGCATAACGGTCTCACAATACGGAGCGTCGGGACGTCCTACGAAGTCGGGACGTCCTCTGAAGACGGGACGTTCTCTGAAGTCGGTCTCCGCTCTCTCCTGGTATTACCACCATCCGATGAACGCACATAATGTCATCTGAGACTCCCACGTCATTGTTCTCAATTGATTGATTGATTGATTGATTGATTGATTGATTGATTGATTGATTGATTGATTGATTACAGAATACACACAGGCTCTCTTCAGCTCAAATCCGACTATCGGGATGACTATCTAAGCGTAGCGCCACCATAGGTTGGCGCGGAACTTTCAATTTGCCGACTGGACAGGATTTTGCCGACTGTCACGCGGACTGTCGGTTTGAATGGGGGGGTATAACCTCAACTGAATGTTATTGGTTTCCCCGCCCGCTCATAACCTCACCTGGATGTTATTGGTTTCCCCGCCCGCTCATAACCTCACCTGGATGTTATTGGTTTCCCCGCCCGCTCATAACCTCAACTGAATGTTATTGGTTTCCCCGCCCGCTCATAACCTCACCTGGATGTTATTGGTTTCCTCGCCCGCTCATAACCTAACCTGGATGTTATTGGTTTCCCCCGCCTGCTCATAACCTCAACTGAATGTTATTGGTTTCCTGCCCGCTCATAACCTCACCTACTTGTATCGTACCAGCGTCGCAGGTTTACATGGATTGACATGATTTGCTTTCGCGTAGATGCTTGAGTTCCTAGAATAGTACTTCGATTGCGGATTATGGTTGTCCCCGCGACATCTCGCTCGGTATCATTTCTTCAAACATCATGATCCGTCAAAGCGTTGATGAACTTCGAATGCTGTATACGGGTTTTATCGTCCATCTTATGGATGCCCCTTGGATATAAATCAATTTGTTGTGATTTATAAGCGCACGTTCTCCCAACGTTTTGCTGGCTAACACCGATCTCGATCACTAATTTGAGTTGCGCTTCTGTGGGTAATTCATCAATTAACACCACATGTTACCAATTTCGTTCACTCTATATATTTAATCCTTATGGCTTAACAAGTCGCTACTTTTGCCACAACAGGAAAGCTAAATAAGAAACATTTGGCAGAGGAATGGAAGACGCCAGGTGGACAGGAAGTAAACGAGGAGAATGTTGGATGAGCAAGAGAAGACGCCAGGTGGACAGGAAGTAAGTGAGGAGGATTTTGGGTGTGGAACAGAAGACGCCAGGTGGACAGGAAGTAAGTGAGGAGAATGTTGGGTGAGGAAGAGAAGACGCCAGGTGGACAGGAAGTAAGCGAGGAGAATGTTGGGTGAGGAAGAGAAGACACCAGGTGGACAGGAAGTAAGTGAGGAGAATGTCGGGTGAGGAAAAGAAGACGCCAGGTGGACAGGAAGTAAGTGAGGAGAATGTCGGGTGAGGAACAGAAGACACCAGGTGGACCGGAAGTAAGCGAGGATAATGTTTGGTGACGAACAGATGACGCCATGTGGACAGAAAGTAAGTGAGGAGAATGTTGGGTGAGGAACAGAAGACACCAGGTGGACAGGAAGTAAGTGAGGAGAATGTCGGGTGTAGATGCGGAGCATTGCGTTGACACAAGTAATGACACGCGTTGCTTGGTTATCGTTTATAACTACTTTTCCACGATGAACTGCGTTGAACCACGTTGAACTACGTTGACCTACTTTGAACCACGTTGATCCACGTTGAGCCATATCTACATTAGTTCAAAAAGCTTATGCGCTCCTTTCTCTTAGACGGTCTGACTCGAAAAGCAAGCTTGAACGTAAACGTCTTAAACCCCCGAGCTCCAGCCTTTAAGATCAACTAGCCAACGCCCAAGATGTAATATAAGTATTTAAACAAATTACCGTAGAACGCTAAGTGAATACTCAGCCCCTCTAGAGCCACCGGCCAACGCAGGAAATGTCACGTTACAAACTAACTGCATTTACACTCGGCCCCTTAAACGACAAAGTTTAATATTAAATAAAATACAATACAAAATAAACATTCATACCATATGGTTACCTTAAACAGCTCACATAGTATAAATTGATTACATGTAGTACCATTTCAATACATAGATCATTATCATATCCTTCTTCACAAGCAATTATTTACAACATTGCTGCTCTTCGATGGATAGAAGTAATACCAGTTTATGTATTGGTCGACGCAACTCTGATGTCTCTGTTTTCAGCATTACACTCCTAACAACTCCTTTCTTATCAGTATCTGTCTTGATCACTTTGGCTAAGCTCCAAAAATTCCTGCTGGTATTTTCGTCTTTTGTCAAGACAATATCACCCACTTGAAGGTTCCTTCTTTTCTGGTTCCATTACTGTCTGCTTTGCAGATATGTGAGATACTCTTTTCTCCATCTGGACCAGAATAGGTTTGCAAGATATTGGACCCGCCTCCATCGCCTGCGCATATAGACATCATCACGCTGGAACTGACCTGGGGGTGGAAGCACCACAGAAGATTTGAAGGTCAGAATGTGGCTAGGCGTGAGTGGCTTGAGATCATCAGAATCAGCGGATATACTTGTTAAAGGACGGGAATTTACAATTGCTTTTACCTCACACAGCAGAATGCGAAATGATTTATCATCTAAGCGATTGCCATATTCCCTGAGAAGTTGTGACAAAACATTCCTAACTGTCCGGATTTGTTTCTCCCACACACCACCCATGTGGCTGGCTGTGGGAGGATTGAATTTCCAATCAATATTGTGGAACAAAAGTTTTCTTTCCTTTGGGACTCATTTATCTCCTGCACAGCATATCTGAGTTCTTTATCAGCCCCCACAAAATTGGTACCAATATCCGACAAAAGCTCCTTGACCAGTCCTCACCGAGCCACAAATCTCCTGATGGCGTGCAGACAAGAATCTGTGTCCAATGAGTTTGCTGTTTCAACATGGATGGCCCTGCTGGCCAAACAAGTTAATAAAACTCCATATCTTTTCAGCGTTTTTCGTCTTTCTTTTATAAGGTACGGACCAAAATTATCCACCCCGGTGTAGGTAAATGGTGGCGCTGGATTAGTACGCTGGTATGGTAAGTCTGCGAAGATTTGTTCTGATACCCGAGTCTTTTGGTGTCTGCATGGGATACAGTCGTAGATTGCTGAATTAGCCTTTGTCACCCAATAACGTTCTCTTATTTCAGCTAACACGTGATTAAGGCAAACATGCCCTAATCTCAAATGAGTATACCCGTATTATCAGCGTTGCTACATGATCACACTAGAGGGAAGCAAGATTTGGTGCTTCGAGGTGTCTGTTATCTGTGCCTCTCGCAGACGTCCTCCAACTCTAAGTAATCCGTTCTGATCCAAGTAAGGGTCCTGACGATACACAGAACTGCTTCTCTTAAGTGTCTTGTTGTGTACTCATGAAGAAGGAGTATTTCTTAAAGTGCCAATTTCAAGCTCAAATTTCTGTGACTGAACAAATTTCAGTATCGAAATTTCTGCTTCTTCAAGCTCTGAAACCATTCGAGGTAACTTCAAGTCAATATCTTGCTCTTTCACATTTTTAACTCTTTTGAGCAAAATTTTCTAATCCGCAGAAGATGAGCAGTTGCCTTCTTCAAGCAATGCCTATCAGAATAGTGAGATATGAGCTTTGCAAGTCCATATGTAATGTCGCTCGTTGCCCTAGTAGACGATGCTGGACAAGGCAATGGGCAGTCTACATCTGTTTCATATTCTCTTAGTAATACATCTGGTTGCTGAGGCCATTCTTTTTTTGGTTGTTGCAAACATGCTGGACCTTCATACCATTCAGCACACTCTACCATAGCTTGACCTTTCATGCCCCTTGAAGCATAATCTGCTGGATTGCTGGATGTCTGCACATATTTCCACTGCCCGGGATTTGAATGGTCATGAATAAGCTGTACTCTATTCGTTTCAAATATCGGAAACTGTTTCTTTTTACTGTGTATGAAATGTAGCACTGTCTCTGCGAGTCTCCGCTTTAATATCTCACCAATCTTTAAGGATACGGTAGCCGCCGTCAGCTCTAAACGTGGTATCGTTGTAGCTTTTACGGGTGACACTCTTGACTTGCCCTATTAATAATGCACAGTGGATATGCCCTTCTGCATTCTGTTTTCTCATGTATTCAGCTATTCCAAAGCCTGCCTTGCTTGCATCTGAAAATACGTGAATTTCACTTGAAACAACTGTACCAAAGTCAGCAGGTAGCTGTATTTTGTATTTTGAGCTGATTGAGACATGGGACTTCTTGAAGCCATCGCGACCATTTCATGTGGTACTCTTCCGGTATTTGGTCATCCCATCCGAGACTTTTCTCTTGACAAAGCTCCTGCAACAGCTTTTTAGAAGGGAGAATGAATGGTGATACAAACCCAAGCATGTCAAATAAAGAAGATACAACAGACAATACTCCTCGTCTGGTTGCTTATTTTCCAATTAACATAATAGAAAATCAAAACATGCCAGTGTCTACTGTCCATTGCACCCCTAACGCACGTTGTATGGTTTTGTTTCCATAGTCCAAATCACTTGACCTGGTATCTCTGGAGTGGTCTTCTTTAGGGATACTATGAAGAACTGTTTCTCTGTTACTTGTGAACTTGGTCAGCTTAAATCCCCTTGAAGAGCTCGCAAATCATGGGACAGATTTATTGCCTTTGATTCATCATTGACCGATTTAAGACAGTCATCAACATAAAAATTTCTGCGGATCGTTTCTGCTGCTAGGTGTTTGTCTGGACTTCCAGCTGTTTCTGTTACCTTGTTTTCAAACTCACCTGCAGTCTTTCTCAATGCATAATTTGCTACGCTTGGTGATGAAACAACACCAAAAAGATGTACTGTCATTTTGTATTCTTCGAGATCAGCATCCAGCCTTCCATTTGGCCACCAAAGGAAACAAAGAAAATCTTGTTGGTTGTGAGGGACCTTAACCTGATAGAACATAGCTTCTATGTCAGACAGCAATGCAACCTCTCCTTCCCTAAATCTAGTCAGAACACCGAAGAGAGAACTGGTAAGATCTGGTCCCTGGAGTAGTTGGTCATTTAGGGACAAGCTGCATAGCTTGCACTACAGTCAAATACAACCCTATTTTGTTTGGCTTCTTTGCGTGATACACGCCGTGATGAGGTAAGTACCATTTCCTTCCGTTGTCTACCAGGTCTTGTGGCTGTGCTACTACTGCAAACAACTTCTCGGTGACTTTGTTTACCAATGCAGAGTAATAGCAGTTATAATTCTCATCCTAAAGCATCTTTTTCTTCTGCCATTTAGCTCTGTTAACTGCTTGTTGTCTGTTATCCGGCATCATGACATTGTCTTGCCTAAATGGCATGGGTATCACATAATGTCCACTGGAATATTTGGTACATGCCTTTACTTTGGAAGTAAATAATCTGTCCTCAAACAAATGTCCTCGCTCTTGCCGACATATTGCTCATTGAAATCACTTTTGAGAATCTTCAGCACAGATCAGGATCTCCTTGACTGGTTCTAAATCCTGAAGGAAAATCCTGTTACAGGTGATGCCATCACTGGTTAAAATCATCTGCATTGGAAAATTCACTTTCCACCCATGACGTAACTTGACAGCAAATGGGCCACTTCTTTGCACTGGTAAAACCTCCATGGGCTCCATTGCTGCTGGGCAATTATTTCCAATAAGCAACCCTATGCTAACATTAGGCATATACTCTGGGATTTCACAAGCTATCTTCTGTAGATGAGGCAATTCGTAATCACTTCAGGCTTTGGAATCTGGTCATGTGATACTGGAATCTCCAACCTGGTAAAGGCTTTTGGCAGTTTCACTGTGTTTTTTCCTTGCAGATCAAAAGGATTAGCTTTTCGACAACTCTTGAACTGACACAGCTTTTGCCATGCATTGTCTTGAGTTGTAAAGTTGTTTCCGATCCTTTAGCTGCCATCTCTTGCTCTAGTTCTTCTGTAACTGGACGTCACAGGCACTGTTTTGAACATCGTTGATTTCAGCTTCCCTAGTTTTAAAACTGGCAGCATCTGCTTGAGGCTTGAATCCTTCAATATGTGACCCAGTGGGATGTTTATGCCACATCTCCTGCATGTCCGCTTGCGTAAGCATCCCTTAGAAACATGGTTATAGCCATAACATGCAAAAAACATGTTTTTCCCTTTCAGAAATGCACACTTCTCATCGATAGACATTTTTCCAAATCGGTGAAAGTCATCAATATCATGCTTTTCGTTGCATACAGCACATAGTCTTGTTTCTTTAACCTCTCTTCTCTCAAAGTCTAGCTTGTTGGTATTAGTGGCAAAACTGCTGCTCATATTTCTTCTATTGCTGATTTTGCCCTTAAACTCAGACGAAGATCTTGATTTTGTCGTGTTGGCATAATTTCTGCTCATAGCATCTTTGCCATAAACTGGGTCATTGGCGGCGTCAGCTGCTTCCTTAACAAAATTAACAAGATCCACATATGATGTAATCTTGCTTTCCTTTGTTCGCATGTAGCTCGCTTTAACACGCCATTTTCTCTGCATGTATAGTGGATAACTTCTGGATAACTGCTTGCATATTAGGTGTATGGTTCAGCACCGTCAGATTAGACAGAGTATTCATTGCATTGAGGCATCTGATAAGCAGAGCACTATTGTCATCTGTTTTGATAACTGGCCATCCAAGAACACGGTCCAAATACGCAATTGATACCTTGTGCGGATCACCATATTCTTCCTGTAACAAAGCCCTTGCCTTATGGTACCCTGCATCTGGGTCCATAAACGTGCAACAACTAATTAAATCGTGTGCTTCACCTTCAAACAGCTGCTGCAGATAGTACAAGCAATTTGCATCATTATTATCAATCAGGGGTTTAATCCGGGCATCAATGGTCTGACGAATTCGGTGTACTCTGTAGGGTCGCTGAGGCAGCAGCATTGCAGAGGTAAGTTGTCGATATGCAGCTAAGATTTGCTCATTTGGTTCTCTCTGTAGGTGCATAGAATGAAATTGCTGATCGAATAAGCATCTTTCATCTTCGATTGGCTTAAAAATCTCTGTCTTCGGGTGAAGCTGTGTTGAAAACAGCGGCCTTTTGGATACCTTCTCCTAGTGAAATGGCTGTAGGAGATGGTTCGTGGAATGTCTTTGTTCGTAATGTACTTCCGTTTCCATCTTCTACTTTCAAAAGTGACGCCTAGGTTTGTGCTCTGGTAAGTACCTCCTGTAGTGCATTAAGGTCTTGCTGCTCTTTCATCATACGCCTTTCCATGTCTAATTTAAGTTCCTCCTGTCGTGCTTTAAGTTCCTCCTGTTGCGCTTTAAGGTCTTGCTGCTCTTTCATCATACGCCTTTCCATGTCTAATTTAGTTCCTCCTGTCGTGCTTTAAGTTCCTCCTGTCGCGCTTTAAGGTCTTGCTGCTCTTTCATCATACGCCTTACCATGTCTAATTTAAGTTCCTCCTGTCGTGCTTTAAGGTCTTGCTGCTCTTTTATCATACGCTTTTCTACGAACAGCTCCGCGATCCTGGCTTCTTCTTTAGCTCTTGCAGACTTTGCTGATAGTAAACTACTTTTTAAAGATCTAGATAAAGATCTGGATGATATGGACCTGGTATGATTACTTGGGTTTTGTTTTCCGTTTCTCTGATCTAATCGGATGTGTATTGGAGGAAATCTACAGCCAAACCAAGTTTCTCTTCGAAACGTTTTACCTCTCCCTCTTTGGGCTCAGAAAGTAGTTCTCTACAGAATACACTATGTGCCTCCTTATAGTTAGCAATAAGTTGTTTGTAACTGTCTGCGTTCGTTTTCACGAGATGAAGATAACTTTCACTGGACATCAATTCCTTTATCTAATTTTTCTTTTTGGTTATCGCTGACAAAGCTGCTTTCTTTTTATTTTTCAAGGAATCCATCTCCTTTGACCTGTGTTGCTGTATACGTTAGAAATGGTTTACGCCACGCCCGGTAACACGCTTTGGCATGGTGATTAACTGAATGAAAATGCCAGTGACATAAATGTCCATCCTAATCACTTCACTCCAGGTAACACGCTTTGGCATGGTGAATAGACTGAAGTTACAGGGTATCCATATGTTTGCTCCTGACGAGGTAGACGTTCCACCAAGGCAAGTAAGCTTATTGAGCTAATGTAGCTTTAGTCTATTCACCATAACTGCATTTACATCGGGTGAGGAACAGAAGACGCTAGGCGAACAAGAAGTAAGTGAGGATTATGTTGGGTGGGGAACAGAAGACGCCAGGTGGACAGGAAGTAAGTGAGGAGAATATTGGATGGGAAACAGAAGACGCCAGGTGGACAGGAAGTAACTGAGGAAAATGTTGGGTGCGGAACAGAAGACGCCAAGTGGACAGGATGTAAGTGAGGATAATGTTGGGTGGGGAACAGAAGACGCCAGGCGGCCAGGAAGTAACTGAGGATAATATTGGGTGATGAACAGAAGACGCCAGGTGGACAGGAAGTAACTGAGGAGAATGTTGGGTGTGGAACAGAAGACGCCAAGTGGACAGGATGCAAGTGAGGATAATGTTGGGTGTGGAACAGAAGACGCCAAGTGGACAGGAAGTAACTGAGGAGAATGTTGGGTGAGGAACAGAAGACGCCAGAAGAGAATGTTGGGTGAGGAAGAGAAGCCGCCAGGTGGACAGGAGGTAACTGAAGAGAATATTTGGTGGGGAACAGAAGGATATCATACATTTTGAGGTTGTCATAGTGGAAGCGGTGTCTCATGATCGAACTTGTGCAATGAGTTAATGACAATCAATGAAGCACTAATCAATTCATTTGTACTTCAGCAAAACAGCAATCTATTCAATACAAATATGAAATATGCTGTTTCCATTTTTTACTTTGCTGTTTTCATTTTTCTGCCTCTTCAGGCGACTAAATGGGTCGCCGAGAGCCTTTATCTTCGCCGCCAGGTGCAAAACCGGGTCTTTTCGCCGCCAGGTGGCGGATTGATTGTACACGGAGAAACAGGCATTACTATCATTATCTGCATAAGCCACCGTTGCCTCGCTGAGAGAGAGGTAAATAGATCGTTTGATTAATTCATGAGGACTGGCCGTTGCGCCAAACAATGGACCACGCTACGGCCCGACCTTTATCCTCTATAGACTCTTTAGACTAGAGAACTGAGGGTTAGAAAGAATGGCATCAAGGTGTTTGTGACAAAGGCTGGATATTGCTGTGTATGGTGACGCAGTCAAACGCGACCGCACCAGAACAAATCATCCAACTCCATTCATCGAACGCAGATACCACAGACGTATCTATATATATACCAGAGATGAGAAGCGTTTTATGACTCGAGTCCCTGCACGTCTATATAAAACATAAAGGAGAGGCTTTATGACTCGAGTGCCTGTGGCAGGTCCAATCCCCCAATCCTGCAGCAAGACGTGCTCGTAGACGTTTGTTTTACGAGGAGTATTGTCAGGTGCGGTTTACCCAGGCAGCAACGCCGGAGGTTGTTCCGTCCCGTCCCGTCCTACGGGAATAGAGAAGGGGGTCAGTGGGGGTGGGGGATTAGGGGGTTCCAGATCGAACCACATGGTTACATATACTTCTCCTGTTCCGGATACTCGTATTGATAACATGGCATTGATGTGCGCCCATCAATAAATCAAACTGGCAGGCTCCATCGCGTTACCCACTCTTCCCCGCTCTGAATTTACCCGCACCTGTCTGGAGCTTTTCTGACCGCTGTAATAGATGGCGCAGTTCAAAACCAACGACGCAGTTATACATGAATACCGCCTCAATCTGTCACAGATATGAGTATCAGGAAGGGGTAGGGATATACTCGCTAGCAAGTATTATTTTCAGATTTAGGGACTGTAATATACAGACGTTATGACTCGGCGCAATTTTCAGTGGTTTTGCTTTGACCATGACTTTAAAATAAGGTCTAGGTAATTGAAACTTATCAATTATTAATTGTATAATTGTTAGATTGTTTACATATTCCGATAGTTTAGTGCATGGTTGAAGTATGCTTATTTTTCCAATGGCCTCCAGGACGAAACATCGTGGTGACAGTTACCTGGTAGTGACCAGCTTGACCGCTCATTAAAGACGAACATTTGTCGATTGTGTTAAAAATTTCGCCGTTGGAAGACTAAACGATGTCAGCCGGACCAAAGATGAGATGGCAGTCGAATGCGCTTGTGCCGGTTACAAACCGATCCCACCAAAAGTAGAAGTTTATGAGTGCTGTTAGCGACAAAAATGGTCGTAAATTAATTCATTCTATTCTTAATAAATTACTGAATAAACCTGTTTGGAAATTATAACAAGATGTTTCACAGAATAAGCTTGAAAGATATGGGTGTTCCAGATGAGTGATAAAACCTGTAATCAAGCAATCCCCATGTAGTTAGGGATTGCTTGACATGAGTATCACCCATCGTCGTCCACATGTATTGTCCAGCGTTCCAGTCTGACGATGACGGCTACGATGACCATCGTTACAGTGATTGCCCTCTGGCTCAGTAACAGTTAGCCAAGTTCCTCCATCTCCAGCTCTTCCTCTCCACTTCCTGTTTTATCATCAGAGCGAACAAAACAAGACAACGCTTCCTGTAAGCTTATTTACTGATCTTACGTCGATTGGAGAATTATGGATGGCTACTGGATGACGCGTGTCGATGAGGCGCTCCGCGAGGAAGTGACGTGTTCCGTGACGCGCTTCGTGCCGTTTGATGATGTTTTCAAGTTAACGTTTGGGCGTGTTGACCTCAGAGCGCGATAAATTCGTGTCTCTTGGCAACAGGAACCGTTTTTCATGGTAGCCATTAGTCAACAGAACTGCTCACACTTGCAAATTATTCATGAGAATCTACACGGAACTATTGTAATGTAGAAACTGCCAAATGACATAAATCCTCGCGGTGAGTGTATCACTAGAGGGCGCTGTGCCCTGGAGGATCCCCCGTGTTCAAGTTGGGAGTATGAATGGAGGAGAGTGGATATTGAAGGGGGTGTCGTGATGCAGGGGGTGGGACAGTATTGTTTACCTGACCGGGTCTACATGATGGCATCAAACAAATACATGTCATATTGTTAAAGGTGAGTCTGAGACTACATCTGTTGAGGACAGGTCCCCAATCCGAAGTCAGGGCTACACTGTATCACAATACGTTATTGTTGCACATCATTTATCAAAATGAAGGTTGCCTACAATCTTTTGGTTTGATTATCTCCAAAATCCATGCCAAGATTTTAACAACCATGGCGGCGACGCGTGTTTTCGTCTGTATAGGCAAGCTAACGGTCAGATAAAGGGGACGGACGGACGCTGTTGTCATGGCAATAAACACACCACACGCAGCAAAAGTGCTTACTCATAAATTATTACTGAATATCAGGTACAACTCAATAGTCACGTCGCCGTCCTCTGATTGCTAGCTTGCCCAGATCGTCCTTATGGATATAATGCCCCCATCGGAAACCATTTATATCCGCGATGGATCATTAACGAAATTAACGTAATGATCCACATCTCCCGGACCTTACCAACGGATCTCACCTCAGAGCGATACCTGGTGGATATCAATAAATCCGTCCACCTGACAATTTTGCACCTGTAATTCAAAATCTGCATCGATCTTATTCTGCATCCGGGTGCCGGATTCTTTGATCTTCTTCACTCTGTCACTAAGAAGAGGAAAGTCTTCCGTTGATTACTCCGGTGTGATTGATATCAGGGTGGACGCATGTTGTTTATGTCCTCCCGGCTCACACTGTACTGTGGTGAGGGTGCGCCGTGCTACAGCATAGGATGGGTCGCCTGAGACGGAATAAATACATTACCAGTAAGCTGACAAGTTCACAAAATAAGTTTCACGAGTACATATAATAATATTCACAGGTTTACTCATACCTCAGCCAAGTCTTGCAATGCTCACCCACTCCCCTCCCCCAAACCCCAGCCCAAACATCGAATTTCCGACAGCACCGGCTTCAGAGCCCTCACGCTTGTGTCACGAGTGTTGATGACTAGAATGTGGATCAATATGTAGAGAGGTATATAAAGCGTGAAGGGGCCGCCGGACAACAGACGGACTGACAACATGTTGAGATTAAGAGGGGCGTGTTGTCTTGTGACTCTACTGGTTTCCATAGCGCCATCTTACGGTAAGGCCAGTTATTGTAAACGTATACTTCCTAGTCGCGGGTGCGTCTGTGTTTACCCATTTTTTTGGTAACAAGCAAATGGTGGGAAACTCCCACAAAGTTGCATACATCATTTGGCAATGTTGAACTGTCAAAGGCGCAGTTTGGAAGCTTAAATTTGACAATATACAAAACAACTAAATATCTTATTATCATTAACTTATCTACTTATGCTATACATGGTATACAATACAGACTATACAATCTAAAACAAACTTGAAAACATTAACAAGGATTTACAAGAAACAGTTGCTCACAGCCATGTAAGAAGTGGGGTGGAGGCAGTATACAACTTATCCTTTTTATTATTTATTTCTTTATCCTGCACAGTGATTCAGCTTTTATGAATTGCTATATTATTTGATTTGTTTTTTTTTTTATTGTATTTTCTGGGATGGGGCTGCTCGCTAAGTTACAGGCTTTCAAACTGAGGCCACACCCCCATGATCCATGTATCATTACATGATTTGGAAAATAAAATTATTATTATTATCATTATACAAGACACAATATTTCATAGCGACGGCTGCTTCGGATCGTGTGGATTATGGACGTCATTGAAGTGCCTTACCTGCGAAGTAAGACGCGCCGAGTCACTTCCGGTGATATATTGCGTAAGACGCATACATTCATCGTTCGACATGCCAAACCTTTATTACAACTGAATACTCGTTATCTTGAAAGGGAAAAGAAAGGAACCTCCAAAACAGAACTAAACCAGAATTCTACGATTAAATTAGAGCTTTTCTCACAAAACAGAAGGTTTACAGTGGATTGTTGAATATTTAAGTCATATAAAGCATTCGATTGCAAAAAATGGCTAGCCGTTATCATCCAGCTATAGGCAGTTTTATTTATAAATTTGAAACCACGCGACGAGCAGGGGCGACCAGAAGGCGCAAGAATCAATTTGATTTTGTTTCCGTTTGTGTCTAGGTTCTCACATAACTCGATTTTAATCATTTCTTGGGAACACCAATTCATCGATAATTTATCGAAACTGGTGTTTTGAACATTCTTTACAAAAATATGCAAATGAGCTGGCCACTGGATCAAGTAACTACCCACATGTGCAATTCCATTGTATTCATGTTATTATCGCTCAAACATCTTCCGTTTTCTGAATCGCAAGTCCATATTCGTCTTCCATATTTGTGTCATAATCTACGTCCCTTCAAAAATTACCTATCGGACTTAACAGTTCTCTTAGAAATAGAAGGGGCCACAGATAGGACTTGATTTTACGGATATCATTACAAAAAGAAACAGGGTTTTCAGTCCATGAAGTTATTTCTACAAAAGAATTTTCATGATTGCTGATGAAAACACATTTTTGCACCGGTTATAACGGGTTATCTAAACTACTTACCTGCACGCGTAATCGACAGCCCATTTATACAAATTGAATGCTGATGTTGCGTCAGTTCATCAACAATTATGTAGCTAATGCCCGCTGAAAGTCACGACCAATGTAATGAACCCGACCAAAACAGCGCATGACGTAGTGACCAAACACGGCATGTGGAACCAGCGGAAGAACAAAATATATCAGCCGGCAACTGGTGAAATTAATATCAACTACCACGTGACGAAGCCGAGTACAGACAATGTATTGGTTTGATACGTTACCAGGTGGCGAAGCTGAGTACAGACAATGTATTGGTTTGATATGTTACCAGATGACGTATCTGAGTACAGACAATGTATTGGTTTGAAATGTTACCAGGTGGCGAAACCGAGTACAGACAATTTATTGGTTTAATATGTTACCATGTGACGAAGCTGAGTACAGACAATGTATTGGTTTGATGTGTTACCAGGTGACGAAGCCGAGTACAGACAATGTATTATTGGTTTGATATGTTACCAGGTGACGAAGCCGAGTACAGACAATGTATTGGTTTGATATGTTACCACGGCACGAAACCGAGTACAGACAATGTTTTGGTTTGATATACCAGGTGACGAAGCTGAGTACAGACCATGGGGTGACGAAGCTGAGTACAGACAATGTATGGGTTTGATATGTTACCAGGTGACGAAGCCGAGTACAGACAATGTATTGGTTTGATATGTTACCATGTGACGAAGCTGAGTACAGACAATGTATTGGTTTGATATGTTACCAGGTGACGAAGCTGAGTACAGACAATGTATTGGTTTGATATGTTACCAGGTGACGAAGCTGAGTACAGACAATGTATGGTTTGATATGTTACCAGGTGACGAAGCGAGTACAGACAATGTATTGGTTTGATATGTTACCAGGTGACGAAGCCGAGTACAGACAATGTATTGGTTTGATATGTTACCAGGTGACGAAGCCGAGTACAGACAATGTATTGGTTTGATATGTTACCAGGTGACGAAGCTGAGTACAGACAATGTATTGGTTTGATATGTTACCAGGTGACGAAGCTGAGTACAGACAATGTATGTTTGGTTTGATATGTTACCAGGTGACGAAGCTGAGTACAGACAATGTATTGGTTTGATATGTTACCAGGTGGCGAAGCTGAGTACAGACAATGTATTGGTTTGATATGTTACCAGGTGACGAAGCTGAGTACAGACAATGTATTGGTTTGATATGTTACCAGGTGACGAAGCTGAGTACAGACAATGTATTGGTTTGATATGTTACCAGGTGGCGAAGCTGAGTACAGACAATGTATTGGTTTGATATGTTACCAGGTGACGAAGCTGAGTACAGACAATGTATTGGTTTGATATGTTACCAGGTGACGAAGCCGAGTACAGACAATGTATTGGTTTGATATGTTACCAGGTGACGAAGCCGAGTACAGACAATGTATTGGTTTGATATGTTACCAGGTGACGAAGCTGAGTACAGACAATGTATTGGTTTGATATGTTACCAGGTGACGAAGCCGAGTACAGACAATGTATTGGTTTGATATGTTACCAGGTGGCGAAGCCGAGTACAGTACCAGGTGACGAAGCTGAGTACAGACAATGTATTGGTTTGATATGTTACCAGGTGGGCGAAGCTGAGTACAGACAATGTATTGGTTTGATATGTTTACCAGGTGACGAAGCTGAGTACAGACAATGATTGGTTTGAATGTTACCATGACGAAGCTGAGTACAGACAATGTATTGGTTTGATATACCAGGTGAGTACAGACAATGTGTTACCAGGTGACGAAGCTGAGTACAGACAATGTATTGGTTTGATATGTTACCAGGTGGCGAAGCTGAGTACAGTCAATGTATTGGTTTTTGATATGTTACCCGGTGGCGAAGTGAGTACAGACAATGTTTGGTTTGATATATTGGTTTGATATGTTACCAGGTGACGAAGCTGAGTACAGACAATGTATTGGTTTGATATGTTACCAGGTGACGAAGCTGAGTACAGACAATGGTTTGATATGGTGACGAAGCTGAGTTGACAATATGGTTTTACGTTACCAGGTGGCGAAGCGAAGACTGATGGTTTACAGTTACAGGTGACGAAGCCGAGTACAGACAATGTATTGGTTTGATATGTTACCAGGTGACGAAGCTGAGTACAGACAAATTGGTTTGTATCTTTGAGTTTGATATGTGTACCAGGTGGCGAAGCTGAGACGAAGTTTTGATGTTACAGACAGTATGACAATATTGGTTTGATATGTTACCAGGTGACGAAGCTGAGTACAGACAATGTATTGGTTTGATATGTTACCAGGTGACGAAGCTGAGTACAGACAATGTATTGGTTTGATATGTTACCAGGTGGCGAAGCTGAGTACAGACAATGTATTGGTTTGATATGGTTTGATATGTTACCAGGTGACGAAGCTGAGTACAGACAATGTATTGGTTTGATATGTTACCAGGTGGCGAAGCTGAGTACAGTCAATGTATTGGTTTGATATGTTACCAGGTGGCGAAGCTGAGTACAGACAATGTTTTGGTTTAATATGTTACCAGATGACGAAGCTGAGTACAGACAATGTATTGGTTTGATATGTTACCATGTGACGAAGCTGAGTACAGACAATGTATTGGTTTGATATGTTACCAGGTGACGAAGCTGAGTACAGACAATGTATTGGTTTGATACGTTACCAGGTGGCGAAGCCGAGTACAGACAATGTATTGGTTTGATATGTTACCAGGTGACGAAGCCGAGTACAGACAATGTATGGGTTTGATATGTTACCAGGTGACGAAGCCGAGTACAGACAATGTATTGGTTTGATATCTTACCAGGTGGTGAAGCTGAGTACAGTCAATGTATTGGTTTGATATGTTACCAGGTGGCGAAGCTGAGTACAGACAATGTTTTGGTTTAATATGTTACCAGATGACGAAGCTGAGTACAGACAATGAATTGGTTTGATATGTTACCATGTGACGAAGCTGAGTACAGACAATGTATTGGTTTGATATGTTACCAGGTGACGAAGCTGAGTACAGTCAATGTATTGGTTTGATGCGTTACCAGGTGACGAAGCTGAGTACAGACAATGTATTGGTTTGATATGTTACCAGGTGACGAAGCTGGGTACAGACAATGTATTGGTTTGATACGTTACCAGGTGACGAAGACGAGTACAGACAATGTATTGGTTAGATATGTCACCAGGTGACGAAGCTGAGTACAGACAATGTATTGGTTTGATGCGTTACCAGGTGGCGAAACCGAGTACAGACAATGTTTTGGTTTAATATGTTACCAAATGACGAAGCTGAGTACGGACAATGTATTGGTTTGATATGTTACCATGTGACGAAGCTGAGTACAGACAATGTATTGGTTTGATATGTTACCAGGTGACGAAGCTGAGTTCAGACAATGTATTGGTGTGATATGTTACCAGGTGACGAAGCTGAGTTCAGACAATGTATTGGTTTGATATGTTAGCAGATGACGAAACCGAGTACAGACAATGTATTGGTTTTATATGTAACCATGTGGTGAAGCTGAGTTCAGACAATGTTTTGGTTTGATATGTTACCAGGTGACGAAGCTGAATACAGACTTGTGAAGGACCTCCTGGCCAACTACGATAAGGATGTGCGTCCTGTAAACTCCATTGGGGACGCTTTGGAAGTACGTATGGGCCTGGCCATCATGCAGATCATTGACTTGGTGAGGAAAGTCGTGTTTGATTTCTAATGATGAGCAAATTCGGCGAGGCAGGAATGTCGAGCATTTAGACGTTCATTTTCTGTTCTAATAACTTAAATAGAACGAAATTGTTGTGCATCATCTTACCTAAGTGAACGAAGTTTATCTGCTGGGGAGGGCCGGGATTCTGCAATTTCATACAGTCAAAATAGTTTGACCCTTCCCCCTGGAATCTATGAAGAATAATTTGACCCCACCCCCTCCCCCTCCCAAGTGAAGGTAAAACATTTTTGGCTACCCACACTAACACTGACTTAAGATATATGAACAACTTTTGTACCTTGTGGAAAGTCTTATTCAAATCTGTCATGTCGCTCTCGCGAGACCCTTTATAATTGTGCAATTTTAATGATATGTCAGGTCATATACTATATTATTTAGTACAGTCATAATGTTTAATCGTAAATCATGACAAAGGTAGGAAAGGCCTCCAGGCCTGTTATCTCTTTTTTCTGTCCTAGTGTTATCCCTTATAACATAGTCCGTTATCAACTGCAAATGTCCTATAGGATATATAATAGCAATGCAAAATCCCCGTCCATCACCACAAATCCCCGTCCATCACCACAAATCCCCGTCCATCACCACAAATCCCCAGTCCATCACCACAAATCCCCGTCCATCACCACAATCCCAGTCCATCACCACAAATCCCAGTCCATCACGTCAAATCCCAATCCATCACCACAAACCCAGTCCATCACCACAATTCCCATCCATTACAACAATCACACCACAACCCCAATCCATCACCGCAACCCCAATCCATCACCACAATACTAATCCATCGCCACAATCACAATACATCAACCTTAATTCCAATCCATCACCACATTCCCCATCCTTCGCCACAATACTAATCCATCGCCACAATCCCCATCACCATAATCACCATAATCACCATCCATCACCATAATCACCATCCATCATCGTTACGATATCGCCTCATCGTTCAATGTCACGTGAAACACTGGTATTTCATTTTCATGAATGACTTTGTTTTCAAAGTGCAGCCCAAAAAAATATACGTTATCTTATACCCAACGCAGAAGGTTCGCGTTGATTAGCAAAAGCCGTAATCTATCTCTCCAATGTTACATAATAGCAGGCTGAACCACATTAACAGCTGTTTTTATGTGTTTTGATGCCGGGGCAGGACGAGCGTAACCAGATTCTGATGAGCAATATGTGGCTCCGTCTGGTGAGTACTGAAAGCAATCAGATTCCCATAAGCAATATGTGGCTCCGTCTGGTGAGTGCACGCTACGATGGATCCTGCAGGGTTCATGTTCGTGCCATTGTAATTCCATGTTTACGCTATCGACTCATAATTTGCTTCCACTCGTGCGGGCGACATGGTATACTGTTGCGTTATAAGTGTGCGCGTGTTTTGACACGCGTCGACAATCGTTAGCAATAACAGCCACATTGTCCTACTCAAACACAATGAAGCTTTTGTCTTAGTGTCTCAGTGCTATTTCAGCTGCCTGAGTTACAGGCACCACCGATGACAACATGCCGCCGTGCACTGTTGAATTAACTCCCCATGTACCTGGTGTAGACATGATTCCACACCCCCTTCACCCCCACCCCCCACCCCAACACAACACAACCCATGACGTCACCATTCTATCATGATGGTAAATAGATTTACTATAAAACACTGACAACGATATGATTCGGCGCCGAGATAAATAATAAACGCTACATTAGTCGTCTAAATGATGACGTCACCACTTAAGATCAGCTTTGTGTTGCAGTACTGGCGAGATGATCACCTGTCGTGGAACGCCAGTGATTACGGGGGCATCGACACATTGTACCTGGAAGCTGACCGCATCTGGAAACCGGACATCACCTTGTACAACGAGTAGGTCATTCACCTTGTACAACGAGTAGGTCCTTCATCTTTACTGGGAGGAGTCACCATTTAGTCGGTACAACTCGTTAATATCACCGCTTCTCTGTGGTTGTACAGCGTGAGTGGGCGCCGCGCGGAGGTGGAGAAGTTTCGCGCGGGTATCGCGTCAGATGGCTCCGTCTGGTGGCTCTCGCCCCTCATCATCAAGTCCTCGTGTGAGCTGGACGTCACCTACTTCCCCTGGGACCGACAGTTCTGTGACCTCACCTGGGGGTCATGGAGTATGGATGGCACCAAATTGAACCTTTTCAACCGTTCCGAGACGGGTGACGTCACCAGCTTCGTCCCTAACGGCGAATGGGAGTTGGTCGGTATGCCAGTTATTCGACACGTCGTTTATTATGGCTGCTGTCCAGAGCCGTATCCAACGCTCTCATTTGAGGTGATCATTCAGCGCAAGTCGCTCTACTACCTGACCAACCTCATTCTGCCGTGCGCCTTCATCTCGGCCTGTGCCCTTCTCGTCTTCTGGCTGCCCCCCCAGAGAGTCGGAGAGACAGTCTTCCTCCTGCTCATTCTGCCCACCCGTCCTGTCAGTCACTAGTGCGTCCTCTCTCACTAGGCCATCACAGTCTCGCTTCACTAGTGCTCCTGCTCATAGTGCCGAGACTAGTGCAGGTATCATATGTGCCCTCGCCAGTCCAAATCTGTGCCCCTTATCTGTAAGTCTCTCTCACTAGTGCATGTATCATCTGGAAGTCTCTCTCGCTAGTACATGTATCATCTGTAAGTCTTTCTCGCTAGTGCATATATCATCTGTAAGTCTCTCTCGCTAGTACATGTATCATATGTAAGTCTCTCTCACTAGTGCAGGTATCATCTGTAAGTCTCTCTCACTAGTGCATGTATCATCGATAGCATTATTCCATTTGCTCCACTCCTGTTAGATCAACCAAACCGGGCTACCCCGTCGCACCATTCTCGGGAGCCGTACGTCATCAGTTCAGTGTTGACGATGCGACGTTCACGTTTACGTTTCTGTGACAAGCAACGCATCCATACAGTGCGTCTAGCTTCAAGATCAATCGTCGCTCCGTCTTTCAACTCACCGATTTTTACCCTAAAGCTGCCATCGTGACGATTCTCAAAACCACACACCCTTCCCTTCTTATTGTCGACAGGTTATTATCAATGACCGAAACTCCGTTATATTGCTGTACGTAAAGGGATCGCTCGTGTGCATGGGCTATACTGGATTCAGATTCATATATACACCTACCTATAAAAAACACACACATTTGCTTATATATGGTTCCCAAATGAACCGAGTGTAAAAAGTTAATGATGCATTAATCAAGGATTTCGTACATTTCTTCTTTTGTTTTCTTGTTCTGTATAGTTGCTTAAGTGTCCCTCCTTGGTATGGGTAGCATGAAATTATCGATATTACGGAATCGACGGGAATGGTCAATGAATTTTTTTCATTGGAAATATCATCATAAAGTTTCATTCAGGTATTCAATAACATCATAACGTGAACAATGATTTACATCCAGCGACGTACTTCCTGTCTGTATTGATGATGCTGTCGGCCTCCGTCGTCTGCACTGTTCTCGTCATCACCTACCACCACAGGGGGGACCTCTCGGAGGAAGTGCCCCCCTGGTTAAAAACCCTCCTCCTCGTCTGGCTTGCGACCATCACTGGCATGAGGGAACTCGTCAAAATCAACCAAGACAAACACGACAAGTCCAAGATAAACCAGGTGAGAGTAATCAACCAGGTGAGAGGAACCAACCAGGTGAGAGGAATCAACCAGGTGAGAGGAATCAACGAGTTGAGAGGAATCAACCAGGTGAGAGGAATCATTTCGAAGACGTGCATGAGATATTCTGAAAGTTCATTGCATATAATTTTATATGTTGCCGTCCCCCATGGAACCGCTTGAAAATTACCTCACTGTTTCTTTTAATCAACGCCCTATCTATCCCTCAACAATAATCCCCCTGCAGATGAAAAAAAGTCCCGTAATGACGTTTTTCACTTGCAACACCGAGCACCGAGAAATATAACGAAGGACTCGCTAAAGATTTGCTGGAAAATGGGCCTGTTATGACGCCAGACGCCTCTATGCTGTAGTGGTTCGACAAAATAATATGCTGTTAATCTAATGACAACCAAATAAGCCATCGCTTTTATCGTGTTCATCTGTTGTGCAGGTTGCCGCAACAGACGACAGTAAACTTGATGAGGCATTGGTCCTGGATGACATTGAAGCTCCTGTCGTCAATGGCAACATAGATATATCGCTGGACAAAAAACCTCCGGTGGAGGAGACGCTTACGGAAACGAGGCTGAGCAAAATCCTCAGCATCCTCCACGTATTCAAGGTAATTGAGACCACGGCTGTTTAAGGAATACAGTACTGCTGAATTGATGATGTTTGATTACGGAATGGCCATATGTGATTGCTACCTGACAAAGTTGTCGCTTCATGGCAGATTATCTAAAATTATACCCAGCAAAATATATATATATATATATATATATATATATATATATATATATATATATATATATATATATATATATATATATATATATATATATATATATATATATATATATATATATATATAATGTGTATATAAAAACACATATGATTATATATATACATGAATATATATATACATATATTATATATATATAGATATATGTGTGTGTGTGTGTGTAAATATATATATATATATATATATATATATATATATATATATACATATATATGTATATATATATGTATACATATATGTATATATATATATATATATATATATATCTATATATATATATATATATATATATATATATATGTGTGTGTGTGTGTGTGTGTGTGTGTGTGTGCGTGTGTGTGTGTGCGAGTGTTGTATCGCGATATGTGGTGCGTTGATGTGCAACACGCACTTGAGGCTTTTGATGAAGGAACACGAACTCCAGTGGTAGGGTTTAGAAGAAACTTAAACTCTGTTGATCACTATGGATTTAGAATTTAAGATAGAGCTTTGCCTGAAAGATGGAGCGAGTAGTGTCGAGCTCGGAGGCCAGGATAGAACTGAATTGAACTGAAGGTCATAGTGATTCCCTCAACGGCACGCTATCCCAATTCGCTTGGGAGATGCAGTAGCGTGGTCAGAGGATGGGCGTGGCTATAAGGTATGGGTATGTATATGGAGAGTTGGGGTGGAGGCTGGCAGGTGACCCGTAGGTCAATCAAGGGCATGTCTGAGAGGGATACGTTATGATGATGGACAAGGTTGTGGCATATAGTACTTTTGACACTCAACAGTATGTGTGTTCTATATCAAGATATCTCGTATCATAAAATCAACTTATTTCGTAGTCGAATCCGTCAAAGTAAAATGCATTATATTCAAATTCATGCAATGTATGTCAAGCAGATTTCAATGTCTCTTGTTTATTTGTCAACTATTCATTTTTAATCAATTATTTTGTAAGATGCTTACCTTATTATTTATCTTACTGTTGCACATGTGTCTGTAATCAGCAAAATATCACCCCAGTGGTTTAAGGACATTATAGCAAATATGTTTCACTGCACTGTACACGGAACTAACGCCCCTCATATCGCTATGACGGTGATTTCAGCGCCGCCTAGCGGATGTTCGCTACGAGGAGAAGCTGCGGAATGATTGGATGTTATGTTCACAAGTGCTCGACCGCTTCTTCCTCGTACTTTACGTCATAGCAATCGTTGTTATGCACATTGCTGTTCTTGGCAACCACCCGAACTAGGTCACATGAACTGGCGATGAAGAAACGCTCAGCTAACCACTCTTACCTTCATCGTCTGTGCTACCTACTGACTGTCACTGACTGAATCCCTTCGAATGAAGCAAGTGTTAACAGACGTACGTTCATTTGATATTGCGACTTTTTGTGGTATTGAGTTTGTATTATGCATCATCTACCCATGTGTATAGAAGGAGGATTCCTATTAATTTGTTTGTGAAGTACCTTGACGGGGATAGAAAAACTGTTATCGATTTATAAGGGCCTCAGATTTACCATATAAGTACCATTGATCGAGAGAATTTTCATATTGTAAAGCTTTTTACAGAATTGATGATTTATACAGAAGCAAAAGCACAGCCTGGATAAATTCAGCTTCTGCTCTTGGTAATGCAAGAATTGCTTCCATTATTTTAATGTGATGTGATTGTTCTTCATACTGCGCTTTGTTCATTATCGAGTCTACAGACACACAGAAAAGTATTTCGTAAGACCGGGGAACGGAAATGTAATGCACAGATGAGTGAGACACGGCCCAAAAGTTAGACCGTCATAAATCATTTGCAGCGTGATACGCGAAATCGCATAAATATCGTTAAAACTATGGCCATTTATTCATATATATTTTAAGACAAAAGCATTACATTTCTTTCACTGTCCTCTTTGAAAAAAAATTCAATCATACATCACGTTCTTGAAGAGATCATAACGCCTGCAGAAACCCCTGAATATGAAGCAAGAAAATTATTACAAAACGAGTTAGACCGAATCATCTTAACAAATGGCTTAGACTGCTGGCGAACCCCATTTATCGATGTTTCCCGACTGAACGTTGCTGTGGATGATGTTAGACAATGTCACCGGAAGGTGATTGGTGACCTGCAGCCATAGATTCATCTCCGTCCAGGAACCATAGCGTGGTGCTCACGGCCACGTTATGACATTTCGCGTTCGTCAATACCACCATGCAGCTTTTGTTCAGGTGTGATAGCAATTGTGTCTCCTATCAATATTAACCACTCGTTATGGTCGTCAGAAGGAGCGTCCACGACTGTGATTTACTGAAGAGTATCTGGTTGCTCCGAGGAGTCCCCAACGTGAGAGACGGTCCTGGAGATCCCCACCGTGAGAGACGGTCCTGGAGGTCCCCACCGTGAGAGACGGTCCTGGAGGTCCCCACCGTGAGAGACGGTCCTATTTATTTATGAATAAAACGGCACATCATGCCTGATGCCACCTAAATAAATGTAGCATCATGCGGTCTCACTGACTGCATGTCAACTTTCTGGGGTTTTATATATACGCTAGACTATGCGGAGGTCAACGTTAACACTTGGGAAAAGAGGCATTTATTTCGTATCATAGAAGACCAATGTACCTTTATTTGGTACAACCAAGGAGTTACATATACATATCTATATGTAACTCCTTGGTACAACTCGTTATATCTTCCAGTGGTGAGATCAACCAAGCGCAATCCGACAGCACTCGCTTCAATATTTCGTCACAGGAATAAATTATGGTTCAATTTCTAATTTTAGTTCCTATTCAAGCGACCGCCAAACAATCTGAGCAGGATGACAAAATCGTTCATGGCGTCCATTCCGTGGGGCGCCAAGGTGCCAAGCTTGTGCGTTATCACGTTAACCGCCCGGGATTGTAAATCATACCTTGTCGCAGCTTGCCAGTCTTCCCCGCAGCCGGGCGCGTGGTAGCGACCCCCCGGCCGGCCGCGGGGGTGTTTGTGGTCTGCCCTCTACCCTCCCGTGTCATTTACGATGGAGTGTTATCAGTGTGCTCTGGAGAAGCTCGGTCGTATAACTCTCACCGCCTACAACTTTATGGTGTTATGCGTGCTGAGACATATCGCAACGCAGGCATCATGGCAAATTAGTTTCCACAGAAACTTTTCATGTAAACGCACCTCATTGCGCTGGAAGTATACACAAATAAACCTCAGTTAACTAGGACTCGTGATGGCATCGATTCAGTTACACGCCATGATTCTTTTTAGAACACTTCTGATGTTGCCGTCAACAGCAAGGCCCTCGATGCTTCAGAAATTCCCCTCACCTGTGAAGAGCCTCACTCTTGTAGCGTAAGTTGCTAGCCCTTGTCCACCTCTTGCTGGCCACATCCCACATGCCAGAATCCGCACTCCATCACAAGTACCTACCAATACACACAACCCTCATCATTTTCTTCAACAGTCCATAATTTGGGTGTTTGGCGAGTGTTTCTGAAGATTAGGAAGTAGTGTACTGATGCGGTAGCATGAAAGCTAGAGACATCGGGTTTGGGGAGGGGGTGGGGGGTGGTTGAAATCAACAGCTATTCGCATGATCTATACAACTGGACACTACACACCGTTTGCAGTTAGTGACTTCTTTCAGAGCCTGATACGCGGATAAGTTTCGTGTTCAGCTACACGGGTGTACAACCGATTCATACCCTTGAGCAAATTATATCCATCATCCGGGGTATTATCGCCAAATATGGTGTTGAATGACAATACTAGCACACGAAGGGAGAGAATCTACAAGGCTGACTTTCAGTTTTCTTACCAGTTAAATAGCATGACCCCATGTGCTATATAATCGAGTTGTAGTAGCGGTATTTAGTTAGTGTGATTTTGTGAGGATATGTGTGCCGAATTCGGCCAGTAAACTTGCTGAAATCATTTACAGAGCTCTGCTGTGCATGGACTGAATGCCAGAAGACCTCGGAAGGAAACCTTGATATAAAACGCGTCTTAATGCTATCAAATCCCAGTCTCGTAGCACATTACCATCAACCACCCTACTTCCCTTCCATGCACCGCCACTCCCCCCCACCCCCACCCACCCCGCTCCCACACACCCTCTCCCCCACCCCACACGCCTACCCCCACGCGTACTCCTGTCAAAGACAGCGCCACGGAGCCTCCTGCTTCTCATGAGCCCCAAACATGAAGTAATTACTCCGATCAGGTTTCACTAAGCAAACCAACCTCTCCATATTGCTTTGAGTTCCACTCCAAAGAAAAAAATTCTCTAAATAGCAAAAAAAGCCTATGTCAACACAGTGTGGGAAGCGTCCGCGTGGAGCAGTCACGTGACCACGCTGTTAACCTCAAACGCGTCCGGCGTCACGTGATCAAAGACCCCCATATGTCATCGAAGAAAGAAAATCCACAATTACTGCAGAGCAAAAATAGCCTGAAGCTCTCAAGAATGCTGAGATATGGCTATAAACTCTACCATTGTATTTGAGGAACCCCTTTGGGACGTATGGGCTGTGTGTGTATTTCTCGTGGTGATTATGTTGGTAATGCACTTGGTGTGAGGGCCATCGGAGCCCGTAATGCTCGCTAGAACGATCCCCATCTATGTGTTATGATGACGAAGATTAATATGGGGACCTCTTCACTTTGACAGAAACAAAGTATGCGGTGTTTGTTGGTTTCATGCCTGCAGTAAGGCAACCCAGAGGGGCTTGTGATTGGATGTGGATTTACAGGTCATGGGGTCAACAATTTCTTTTTAAGTTTGCCATGTTAAAAATAATGACAGAGAAAGTGGAACGCGGCACCAACGTATCTCATGTGGAAAACTCTATTGAAAATTGACTCGATGAGTGATCTGTTTGTCATCTCATCAAGATCCCTTCTGCTAAGCTTAATCTCCTCTATCACAACAGGCACTTAATGAATAGGCAGATGTGTGGAGAGATTACTTATTGAAAAGAAGGCTTCTTGCTTTAAACAGGTGTATTAGGCCCTTAATTATATCCAGCCTACCTGACACAGGTCAGGTGTGTTACCGTCACGCACTAGAGGTAATTATCTGGTACTCTCAGATTCACTCTACCGCAGCTCATCATGTCCCCGTCTTGTTCCAGGGCTTGTCACATTCCAACACATGCTCCTCGTAGAATGAGGTCGCCCTGAAGACATCGCACTGACGCCAGACACCCAGCCTTGTCAACATTAGCTTTAGCTGAGAACTTAAGCCGGTAAACACTGCCTCAACTTGTCAGCACTTCATTGACTTGACCAAATTCATCTCGTTGTTAAAACTATTAACTTTTTAACCTCAAACAAAGCCGCGGAAATTGTCTGAGACGGACGATCCTTCCCTCAAACACAGACCGAGAAAGCGTTCGCGCGCCTGTGTCAGCCAGCATGAGAAGGTGATTAACAGTTTCATTTCTCTCGTCAACTCGAGTCCTCTCGTTCGCGAGCCCTCACAGAACGTTTTCAAATCTCGATCAAGTGCGTCGTTTGTTTCAAAAACAAAAACCGTTGAGGAAGCGTGGCGTGTTGGGTGGACGGTTGTGTGGACGACTTGACCGGGTCGGTGTTATTGTCATAACCGTTACTCCGTACACAGCCGGCCTTATTCAAACACCTAGGTTATTGAGGAACATGACAGAACTGATGGCTGGCTCTTGTCTATGCGATAGCTAATCTCGAGTTTAATGAAATCAGACTCATTGATTTCCATCGACGACTTTAGTTTTGTCCCACCCAATACCGCCGCTGCACACTGCCCATAACTTATAGCTCTGGGGACCATAGACGCTCGGATCTCGACGTAAAGCGCTCTTAACCAGAATTCAGGATCCGTTTTCCCTGCACGTGGTGCTGATCCGGCATCCTCGACATGAGACGGGTTTTTTCATGTGACGTCAGCACCGTAGACACTATATCAAAAGAGATATCTGGCACATATAAAACAGCCCGATTAAAAATTTCGATAATATCATAAATCTAGGATGGTGACACAACTTAAGAGACGGCAGGATAATTTAGGGCACTCCACCAAACTTTCAAGCACCATAAATACTGACACAGCAGGTTGACTGTGATCAATGCTGCTAGGTGGCGCCCCAGCACTGATAACGATATCGTTTGATGACCCGAACCGTGCTCCTCAGCCACACTGCTTAATCAACGATTATCACAGAGTAATCAATATGTAGCGTGGATGATCACCATCAGTCACCGTGACTGACTGACTGATCAACTGACTAACCTACTCATTCTCTCACTCTCTCACTCACTCGCTCACTCACTCACTCACTCACTCACTCACTCACTCACTCACTCACTCACTCACTCACTCACTCACTCACTCACTCACTCACTCACTCACTCACTCACTCACTCACTCACTCACTCACTCACTCACTCACTCACTCACTCACTCACTCGCTCACTTACTCACTCACTCACTCGATCCTTCACTCTCTATTTATAATTCACATTGTAACCGATGCAATCACTCTACTTAAATGTTCGATCAGAACACGTTCAGCACCCGGAAACATCAGTTGTAACGAGTCGCCGTCTACTGACGAGAGATGAGCGGACCAGTGGCGCCCTTACCTTCTGCGGCGGGCGCTATATTGAGAGACGGGCGCCGGTGTCCGCTCTATGCACACACCACGCTACACGGCCCTGCCCATATATAACGGTCATTTGGTATAAAGATGTAAATGAGGAAGGCGGTACCTCCGATGAGGCATTGGACCTCATTGACAGGCTGGAGTACATGAGGCACCTGGAGGCTCTGAAATAGCCGTCATATGCAGGAGGTGATGCCGAGGCAATTGACGGAGGCACTTGAACCTCCATCTGTCGGCATCCCGTCCTCACCTGTGCCTCATGGCGCCCTCAATGTAGACGGACTGAAGGAAGGTCCAATCGCTCTATATTTTATTGAGGTCCATAGAAATGTCAGAGCGAGTGACAAGTCGTTGCTAATCCTCCTTTTTCTCTATAAGCTTTATCACAAACGAGGCTCCTGTGCGCATTATGTGTTGGAAGCCGGGCGTTTTGACGGATGGAGTTGATCCCAGCGAAGCTGCCACGATGACCCCGCCGAACCTGCCGACACAATTATTGCCATCAGATATTGAAGCTGTACGGCGAAGTATGACGGAATCGAGGGGATGTTCGTGATAATGTGTGACGGTGCAACTGACTTTAACACGCTGAATTATCTAAAACGATTCTAATACAAAAGCAACCCTTTTGAACGATTGAGCACTCGAAACTCTCAAATCAACCACAAGAGAACGGCACAATCAATGGCGCGATGGGCACTGTAACACATTGATACAAATTGACGATGTATGTATCTAATATATTTAATTAACATTTCACTTACAAATAACATAATAGATAGTTGGCAAGTAGGTCGCCCATCGACGCTGGGTACGACAGCAGATTAAGACCACGTGGTGCAAGCCTGAGATGACAAGCGCATTACAGAAGGCAGAATGAATCGAGACCGAGGCGCGGCGATGACGCGGCGATGACGCGGCGATGACGCGGCAACTCTCCCGGTCGATACAGTGATCGCGAATGATAATAAAACAACAACCAATAAAAGTCAATTCAAAAGAGCACGTAATCACCTTTTAAAATCTACTTAAGCAGTAAAAAGACACTTAACTGTTGCTACTGATGACGTCAACCAATCTGCCGGCAGCAGATTACACACAGCTCTCCTGCAACAGAGAGCCACTAATATTGTGATGCCAGGAATTGAGCAGGCATTATTCACCTGTTCAGATAAGCGTGATGAATAGACGCGAGAATAAGAAGGTCGAGGTGTGAAGATTAGACAAGAAAAGCATATAGTGGAGTAGAAATTACCAAGAATGAGAAACAAATAGTAATGAAGAAAGGTGTGTTTAGTGACTAGGCGAGTAGAGGCGAATAGAAATGTGACAAGAAGAGAATAGGCGAGTAGAAATGAGACAAGGAGAGAACAAGGGAGTAGAAATGATACAATGAAAGAAGAGGCGAGTAGAAATGAGACAATGAGAGGAGAGGCGAGTAGAAATGTGACAAGTAGAGAATAGGCGAGTAGAAATGATACAAGGAGAGAAGAGGCGAGTAGTAGAAATGATACAAGGAGAGAAGAGGCGAGTAGAAATGATACAAGGAGAGAAGAGGCGAGTAGAAATGATACAAGGAGAGAAGAGGCGAGTAGAAATGAGACAATGAGAGGAGAGGCGAGTAGAAATGATACAAGGAGAGAAGAGGCGAGTAGAAATGATACAAGGAGAGAAGAGGCGGGTAGAAATGAGACAAGGAGTGAAGAGGTGAATAGAAATGAGAAATGGGGAGAAGAGGTGAGTAGAAATGAGACAATGAGAGGAGAGGCGAGTAGAAATGAGACAATGAGAGAAGAGGTGAAATGGGGAAAAGAGGTGAGTAGAAATGAGACAAGGAGAGAAGAGGTGAATAGAAATGAGATAAGGAGAGAAGAGGCGATTAGAAATGAGACAAGGAGAGAAGAGGCGAGTGTAAATGCGATAATGAGAGGAGAGGTGAGTAGTAATGAGACAATGAGAGTAAAGGTGAGTAGAAATGAGACAATGAGAGGAGAGGCGAGTATAAATGAGACAATGAGAGAAAAGGTGAGTAGAAATGAGAAATGGGGAGAAGAGGCGAGTATAAATGAGACAATGAGAGAAAAGGTGAGTAGAAACGAGACAATGAGAGAAGAGGTGAGTAGAAATGAGAGAAGGAAAGAAGAGGCGAGTAGAAATGAGACAATGAGAGGAGAGGCGAGTAGAAATGAAAGTATAGCTATGGTGCGGAGTGTGCAGGTGTTGTGTAGGTGAGTACATGTTTGATCAGGGGTACACAGGTGTGTACCTGTGTCATTGGGTCTGCAGATGTGTACATATGTGTATGTCGGTGTTAATGCATAACCAAGTAATGTTTGGGGTGTAAAATGTGTGTTTAAGGGTGCACTGGTTTGTAAATGCATCAGGTAATTCTGGTGTATGCATTTGTGTTTACATGAGTGTACTGGTGGACATACTTTTGTGTGCATGTGTAGGGATGCACAGCTGAATACATGGGGATATAGGTATTTTACATGGGTATTCAGGAGTTTACGAATGTGTAGATGAGTGCACAGTTGCGGAAATGTGCGCAGTTATTGAAAGGAGTGTACGGGTATGTACTTGAGTCTTCATGTGCGTACGTGCGAGTGCTGTTTTATTTAGCGGTGTTCATGTAGCAATATGCATATATAGGCATGCATATGTGTGAACAAGTGTGTATAAGTTTGTGCAGGTGAGTAGAAGCGTGTTCATGTATGTACGTGAGTCTATAGGTGCCTATATGCATATGAAGATGCGCTGAGCTGGCACTCAAGCATCAAGTGATCACTTCCCCTTCTGTTAACACATCACTATATTGATGATGTAACCTCCAAGTGGGAATCACTCGGCCATGATTGCGCGGTCCTCGGCGAGGATGGCTTCTCTGAGTGCTGGTGGAGTGTAGACTCTACAACTGTAGAGGAATCGATGTCTGTGATTGGCTGTCAGGTGTGTCGGGGAGAGCCCACATAGTTGCTGCTAACTGGTTTACTGTAGATTCGTTGCCAGTTCCGCCAAAAGGGTTGCTGTTAACAAAGGTTTGATATCAGTTTTGCAGAGGAGCCCCTGATGAGTGGATGCTTGTGTCCGATTCGATTGGATATATCAATAGTCATACATTATGTAACGTGTACAACTTTGCAGGGGAAGAGATATCTTCTCTAGTAAGGACCGTTTTATATCCCCGCATATGACTAAGATAACCCGGTACGAGAAGATGGCGCCGATGTCATGGCAACCTTGCCCGGTGATAACCCGTCGACGACATCGCGAGTCGATCATTGGCATTGCTTAGGCTCTCTTGTAAAGGGGACTCGATCCGCTCGCGCAATCGGAACGCTTTGAACTTCTGACTTTATGATCAGCGTTCACCACTCCACGTTGGTTTGTGCTTAGAGAGCATCGGCACTACAGGGTCGCTCTCCAAGCATCATAAATAACTCCAACAATAAACGCAAGATGACCGTGTTGATGGAAGTAATACTACAACTCTAATATCTCCTTCTTACTTCAATTAGCAACGCATCACAATGAAGAGTTTTTACACACAATCAATGAAAATCAATAAGGAGTAGCACATTTTTGCTTGTTTGTTTGCGATGCGGGACTGGAGTTAGTGGGCAGCCAGTAAATGTCTTAAAAAGCACTTCTTTGAAGTGTGCTGTTCAATCTCTTGCAATTTAATGCAGATAATGGACTGTGATTAATTCAGAGCATTTCGCAAATCCCGCTAAAGGAATTGAACGGGGACGCCATGTGCTGTTCAGATAGTAACTCCATGCGAACAATAAGCACGTAGAAGTCGTGTGACCCGGAGAAGCGGAAGTACACCGCAGCATCATTTGCCTTCTGCTGCTGTGTACTGAGTCGAGAGATGGCTCGAGTGTTTAGTAGTGAGGATCCTGCTACAACTTGGCGACCGGCGCTCTGTGATCTTCTTACCGATTCGCACAGGCTCCACCAGCTTGCCAAAACACGGCCATATGCTGCGACGCGCGCCGGTCGCCGGTCTCCGTTGCAGACACACTAGGACCGATATGTTGACTGAGACCTCCAGCGGATAAGGAAGTCTTGTGACGCGCTGTTTTCGCTGTGGCCGCTCGTGGGGTGGAGTGTCGCCGCTCGTGGGGTGGGGGGAGGGGGGTGGTAGGAGTAGGAGAGGTGAAGTTGATGCGGAGGCCAGCTGGCTGTCTTTACCTTGCTGTCGAGTTGAGGAGGCCATGATGCCGACTCACAGCAATCAGTTGACTCAGGAGCAAACAGCCACCGCTAGATGGCGCGTACGACGCCAAACATGGCAGGATACGCCAGGCGCCACAATCAGAGACAAATGGACTGTATCGTGGTCCGTGAACGCCAAAACAAGCGTCCGTTCGTCAGTGTGCAATAGCAGCACAGGTTGACAGAAAGAAAAAAAATAGGGACAAAAAGTGATGCATAACTGACGCCACGTTCCTGATTGAGTTGGTCACTTTGTTCTAATCCATGAGTTATTAAATGACAGAAAGGATGAGACAGGATGCCATTTAGTTTATGCCGGTCTATTGATCTCTATAAAATGCAAATGAGTCATGAAGATAGCATTCAACTTACTGTCATGCATATAAATGAATATATACGACTTGGCTATTAGCTTAGCAGTCTTTTGAGATCATACTTGAGATTAATCTATGGGAGTTCCTCCAGGCAGAGTACTTGGTATCTGACCACCTTAATTAGATGAAGTATGTGAACCCTTCAGGTAATCAGGGTCTCTAATTGATTGAACTTGTTGTTTGCCGCTTAACCCTTCATCTCTTGATTTGTCAGTTTCGAGGACATCCCACTCGACGCCCTGCTCGGCAGCCATGTTAGATCCCGCTCCAAACACAAGTGCCGCTACTTTCACTTTTCAACAAGTTCTACTTGTTTCTCATGCTATTCTTTGAGTGAAAATTGATACACCTATAACCACGGTAAGAGGTTAACAAAATAAGGTGGTGATAGCAATCTCATTATAGATATGACTGGAGGATAGGGAGAACAGATGTAGTGTTGATTTGTGAGTAAATTCGCATTGATCCTGATGTAATGTCGCCCGGTGTGTCAGTACTTATATGGTCTACGTGTCACGGTAGAGGGGATCCAAATGCGGTCACACTCGGTGTGAAGTCCTCTGTTCTCGACAAGCAGGACCTGGCCATTCCTCACTCGGCATCAACGCTTCCAAACAAACACAAATACACAGCTGATCAACCGTTTTTGCAAGAGTACTTTTTTCACTAACCACGCACAACGGTTTGTGGGGTTGGCGTGAGATCTTAGTAAGATAGGGTGGGGCATGTACCAGATGCAGTGTCATTTATATTTAGGGATATATTGCTTTACGTAATCTAAAATTGAAAATGTATTCGGGTTCTGAAGGCAAGGTGTTGTGTTTGATACTTCATATAAAAGCATCATTATAAAGGTTATAAAGGGTGGGGGTTAGCATAGGGGTTGGGGTGGGCATATGTTATGTTATTGGTTGGCTTTCTTCTCGATCATAGCAATAATACTGCCCCACATTTCCCCAACACCGTACCCTACTCCATCCAGCCCCCGTACCATGTTCCATCAGACCCCTTCCCCCGCTCCCCCACGCACCCGTACTCCGCTCCACCCAGCACCCGCACATGATGATGATGATGATGATGATGATGATGATGATGATGATTATGGCGACGATGATGAAGATGTGCAATCCAAGTTGTACTGGGTTGGTTTAATTTGTCTTCGACGCCAGACGTCTACGGCCGTATCTTCCATACACAACTGATATAATGTGGCACGAATATGACCTCAGGCGAAACTGTCGAAATTCAGCCTTCCGTGGCGCTGGCAATACAACAGGTAGTTCTTAAGCTCATCATCATACATCCGCTTGAGGAAATTCTCTGCCGGTCGCTAGACAGCCACACATCCGGCCTCCGTCGCCCGGGTGAGTTCGGCCGTTGGTCAGAGGACGGACGAGGCGCCAGCTCGAGCGATTAGGCGTTCACACCAGTCTGCTACAGGCAACACCTACGGTACCACAAAGCTAGGTTCTCCGTGTTGTCTTAATCAAATGGCAATTTACCTATCACCGACAGATTATGACATAGTTGTTCGAATATGATTGATATTCCGCTAGGTATACATCCGATGAAAGGTAAGACGTCCCAATCAGGGTCAGGTGTGATACACCCTTAAATAATGTCCTCTTTGATGAAGATTTTAAATATGTCCAACACACTTGTGTGTTACAAAAATTCGAGCCAATGACTGAGAAGCCAAAATTCATCCGACTCACAGAATTTGACGATGGAACTGTATTGCACATGTGTACGTGATGTGTGTGATATTAGCTAAAGTAAAACTAATATGAACATGTTTTCGTGTCATGCGACATCACAGAGGGCTGTGGATGCGGAGTGTATCATAGAGTAATACAATGGGAACAAATAGGAACATAGAGCCGTATAGGGACATATAGCCATAGAGGGACATAGAGCTAAAGAGGGACATATAGCTAAAGAGGGAAATAGAGCCATAGAGGGACATAAAGCTAAAGAGGTACATATAGCTAAAGAGGGACATAGAGCCATAGAGGGACATAAAGCTAAAGAGGGACATATAGCCATAGAGGGACATAAAGCTAAAGAGAGACATAGAACTAAAGAGGGACATAGAGCTAAAGAGGGACATAGAGCCATAGAGGGGCATAAAGCTAAAGAGGGACAAAGAGCTAAAGAGGGACATAGAGCCATAGAGGGACATAAAGCTAAAGAGGGACATATAGCCATAGAGGGACATAAAGCTAAAGAGGGACATAAAGCTAAAGAGGGACATAGAACTAAAGAGGGACATAGAGGACATAAAGAGAGACAGCCATAGAGAGGGCCATAGCTAAAGGGGACATAAAGCTAAAGAGGGACAAAGAGCTAAAGAGGGACATAGAGCTAAAGAGGGACATAGAGCTAAAGAGGGACATAGAGCTATAGAGGGACATAGAGCTAAAGAGGGACATAGAGCTAAAGAGGGACATAGAGCTATAGAGGGACATAAAGCTAAAGAGGGACATAGAGCTAAAGAGGGACATAGAGCTAAAGAGGGACATAGAGCCTAAAGAGGGACATAGAGCTAAGAGGACATAGAGCTAAAGAGGGACATAGAGCTAAAGAGGGACATAGAGTAGAGGACATAGAGCTAGAGCTAAAGAGACATAGAGAAAGAGGGACATAGAGCTAAAGAGGGACATAGAGCTAGAGGGACATAGAGCTAAAGAGGGACATAGAGACATAGAGGGACACAGAGCTAAAGAGGAACATAGAGCCGTAGAGGGACATAGAGCTAAAGAGGGACATAGAGAGGGACATAGAGCTTAAGAGGGACATGGAGCTAAAGAGGAACGTAGAGCTAAAGAGGAAAATAGAGCCGTAGAGGGACATAAAGCTAAAGAGGGACATAGAGCTAAAGAGGGACATAGAGCTAAAGAGGGACATAGAGCTAAAGAGGGACATAGAGCTAAAGAGGACATAGAGCTAAAGAGGGACATAAAGCTAAAGAGGGACATAGAGCTAAAGAGGGACATAGAGCTATAGAGGGGCATAAAGCTAAAGAGGGACATAGAGCTAAAGAGGGACATAGAGCTAAAGAGGGACATAGAGCTAAAGAGGAACATAGAGCTAAAGAGGGACATAGAGCTAAAGAGGGACATAAAGCTAAAGAGGGACATAGAGCCGTAGAGGGACACAGAGCTAAAGAGGAACATAGAGCCGTAGAGGGACATGGAGCTAAAGAGGGACATAGATCCGTAGAGGGACATAGAGCTTAAGAGGGACATGGAGCTAAAGAGGAACGTAGAGCTAAAGACGAAAATAGAGCCGTAGAGGGACATAGAGCTAAAGAGGGACATAGAGCTAAAGAGGGACATAGAGCTAAAGAGGAACATAGAGCTAAAGAGGGACATAAAGCTAAAGAGGGACATAGAGCCGTAGAGGGACACAGAGCTAAAGAGGAACATAGAGCCGTAGAGGGACATAAAGCTAAAGAGGGACATATAGCCATAGAGGGACATAAAGCTAAAGAGGGACATAGCGCTGAAAAGGAACATAGAGCTAAAGAGGAAAATAGAGCTAAAGAGGGATATAAAGCTAAAGAGGAATATAGAGCCGTAGAGGAACATAGAGCCATAGAGGGACATTGAGCTAAAGAGGAACATAGAGCCAAAGAGGAACATAGAGCCGTAGAGGGACATAGAGCTAAAGAGGAACATAGAGCCGTAGTGGGACATAAGGCTAAAGAGGAACATAGAGCCGTAGAGGGACATAGAGCTTAAGAGGGACATAGATCCGTAGAGGGACATAGAGCTAAAGAGGGACATAGAGCCGTAGAGGGACATAGAACCTATGTATGGATGTTGTGATGTACACAGACCAGTAGGTTGTATGTGGTGGTGTACACAATACAGGTGTATTTTGCATCGCACCTGAGCTGATTAAATGGCCGTACCAGATAGCGACCATGATGCCTACCTATGTTATACAGGATAGTAGAGCAATAAAGTTTGATTTACGGCGCAGCAGAACAGATAGGCATGTCCCCAGCATGGGCAGCTCTATGCGCATGCGCACTGTACACTCTATCAGTCGTAACGGTCAACATCGTATAACAGTCATGGGTTTACCACACTTGACATAGTTAAGCTTCGTTTGACGCTGGCCTTGTTTCGCACAATGTTTGAATGGCTAATGTTTTCCAAAATAAAAAAATATATTTTCTAACGCCTTTGTCAAATATGTGAATAATCTTAAAGGCTTCGGTGCTCGTCGACATTTTTAACAAAAAAATGCAATCATTCCATCCTCAGTTGCCATGACACTACAGAGGCAATCGAATTGAAAAAGATGTGCGTTTCACTAAATAGACTGGCTTAATGTCAGAGGTGTCTGAGTAGTTGGGGTGGGGGCGGTAATCAAAGCTCTAACCGCACAATATAGGGTAACTGTGATGCACTCAACGAGTGACGTATTTACTTGGGACATGCACCAGGTACAGTGTCATTTACATTTAGGGATATATTGCTTTACGTAATCTAAAATTGAAAATGTATCCGGGTTCTGAAGGCAAGGTGTTGTGTTTGATACTTCATATAAAAGCATCATTTCTAAAGGTTCATGATGTCTGAAAGCTGTCATTGGGTAATGTTGGTTAAAGACACCTCTGCTATGGTTGTGACAGGCCATGGCGAATGAAGGGATGGTCTAACTAGACGCCTCCATCTCCTCCCTAGACCCGTGCCCCTTGTGATAAGCTTATCAAATCCTTATCGCGAGTTATGGGCAGCGAGGAGGGGCCTGGTCCCAGCTTGCTGCGGTTTCTCTCAAGCGAGGCTGAAATTGTCAGAGTATTTGAGCCCAAGTTAGGTTCTACTGCCATTCGCCAGGGGGCGTTCACTGCAGGAGAGGTCACCCTTCACTTGCCAAATAGCGGTACCACGCTTGTTCCACCATAGGAAGCAGGTTGATCAATTGGTGGCGCACTTCACTCAGAGACATTAGGATCTTATACTGACTTTGTGAAGAGGGCCAGAAGAAGCAAATGATGACCATGCTGCCCGTGTCGGAGGTCCTGGAGTCCCTCCACGCCGAGGAGAGGCAGGTTAGTTGCTCTTACAGGTGCCTTCAAAAGTGGGGACAGGTCGCTTGATTGACTTCACTACTTGACGATGAAGTGTTTCCAAGAGCTCACAGCGTGTGATTGAGAGTGAGCTCACAGTGTGTGATTGGGAGTAAGCTCACAGCGAGTGATTGGGAGTAAGCTCACAGCGAGTGATTGGGAGTAAGCTCACAGCGAGTGATTGAGAGTCAGCTCACAGCGTGTTATTGAGCTCAGAGAAAGTGATTGATAGTAAGTTCACAGCGTGTGATTGAGAGTCAGCTCACAGTGTGTGATTGAGCTCAGAGAGAGTGATTGATAGTAAGCTCACAGCGTGTGATTGAGAGTCAGCTCACAGCGTGTGATTGAGAGTCAGCTCCCAGTGTGTGATTGAGAGTTAGCTCACAGCGAGTGATTGATAGTAACCTCACAGCGAGTGATTGAGAAACTCGCATCTCAATGTATTTTCATCTCGTGTCATAATTTGAATAAGCGTATCGGCATGTTGTTTGGCTTGGATGTCCGTCCGGCAGATTCTCGGCGCGGTCGGATTGCGGTGAGCATAACTCAAACCATAACTCATAATGATGATAATAATGATGCTGAATATTGCTCGTATAGAACACTTGAAATACATGGTCACAATCACAAATCTATCTTCAGAACACCATGTACAGCTGGGTGTTGTAGTTGTATCGTCAGTGAATCGCTGAAAACAGCAAACAACTGAACCGAAATCACTTGATTAATTATTAATAATTCAGTATTTATAAATAGCTTATCTGTGAACCGAATAAATAAATGAAAACACGTTTGGATACTTCTAATATACCGCGGCTCGAACGTATGCTGATAAATAGAATATACTGATTGGGATTCGTGATATTCATTAAGAATAAACTGAGCCGAACCTTTGAGGGAGATATTGTGTGGTGGTGTGGCAGTGATTGTGGTGCATCAACACACAGCGTCAATCAGTGACCTCTGTGACCTCTTCTTCCCGAAACATGACGCAGCATTAGCTGATGACTCGTTGGTGAGGGTTCAGAATGTCGTAAAAGTTTTCTGTTTGATGTTTAACGTAAATCGCCCGTGAGTATTGACACAGTCTATGTCCAAGTAGATGGAAATGAGAGAGAGGAGAGGCAGAGAGATGTTCTCACTCACTGTAACGTCCAACGTTAATGACCCGTATAGAGGAACAGTAAGTTTAAAGAATAAACAAGATTGTGATCTGACAACAATATAACTTGGTATAAGTCAAGGGCAACTCGGGCGTTCTAAGGTCAACTTCTAAGGTCCACTTTCCTTTATAGGGATCTGTATGTAGAAGGAGGAGAACGCCGAATCAGCATTCGTGAACATGTGGTCGTGGAATATATATCTTCATTAGTCATTTTATTTCTTACAATAATGTATAATTTGTAGATGAATCATTATTGTGACAAAGATCCTATAACTCGGCCACATCATGCTGGTATATGCTGATGGTACATATTTTGCTAAATGAAAGATATACCACTATGTATGTTACGTTGTAGCCCAGTATCATGGAGTAAGGTGAGCGCTGTTCACCACAAGGCAAGTCTACATTTACTGTTAAGTTGAATATGTTGAATTCACAGGTTACGCTAAAGTACATTGCTGTTTGAGTTCTATAAAGAAATCAATCTGTAATGGATCGGTAAATGGTCTCGTGTATGGCTTGCCTCAGCTCGGTATCGATGTCTCGTGCCCAGCCCTGTCACACTCACTGTTTGCCGAGCGTAGACCGACATGTCACGCCGAGTCAGTGCGGCAGTTTTTTCCCGACTTGGCTGGCGGGATTAGCCACGCTAAATCCTTTTCTTCAACACGGTGCGGTTTTACGGGACAACTTGCTGTCGTGCAGGGGCGCACTGGGTCGCTTTCAGGCGTAGCGTCCTCTTTTCTCCATAAGCCTACACACAAGTTATTTGGTAGATATTAAATCTCCTCCCGCAAACCTCATTAAAATTCGAGAAGCGAGGAAATATGCTGCATTCGCAGACGTTGTGTGTTTGTTCTGAAACAGACGATGGATCATCCATCAAAGCAGACGACACCTTAATCAATCATTTCCCGCCACCATTGACAGACATACAACCATTACCAGTTATCGCTGTTATTGAGTAGGAGTCATTTAAAATTCACTTACATTAAAGTCCAACAAGGCGTACTGCATCATAGTGTCGTAAAGGGCGACTTCAGTCTTATTGAGATTTCTACCGGAAGTCGGAGACCGACATATCAGTCACATAGGTGAGGAGGGTGATATTACAATATGGTGAGGCCTTTGTTTAAGATCCCCCCTAGTTACAATTCACTGATTTGGATTCGTGGTCACGAAACTACACTGCACAGGTTTTATATTTTATTGACAATAATCCTAACAAACACGAACCGATCCAATGTTGTCAAAAGATTTGCTCAAGCTCGGCTTTTTAAATGCATAAATAAACTTTTCATTGTTTAATTTTTTAAGATGAAACACACGATTTTGTGTGCTTACTGATTGAGAGAGAGAGGGGAGAGAGAGAGAGAGAGAGAGAGAGAGAGAGAGAGAGAGAGAGAGAGAGAGAGAGAGAGAGAGAGAGAGAGAGAGAGAGAGAGAGAGAGAGAGAGAGAGAGAGAGAGAGAGTTGATATTTGATGGGATGGGGGTAGTTACGGTTGGAGGATTGTTGGATACATTCCCTTGTTTTCTGCTGAATGGCGTCCGATTTTAAGCGTGAGGTCGGTGACAAATGGTGATTATTTCCTGATAGAGTAAGGAAACACATCAAATTGCGGCATATCTTTGGCGGTGAGAAACTTCCTAGAGTTTGTGGCAGGATAAATACCTGGTCGAGCGTGTGACCACGTAATATCACTGCTCCGTGATGAAGTGTCGATTGCCACGTCACCAGGGCGCCTATAGAAACGACTTGTAAACGACAACGCGTGGCCACCCATAATCTGAGCATTTAGGGTCGACGATACATCAACGCGTGGCGAAGCACACCTCCGTGTCAAGATCCCAGTCGGCGGAGTTTACGTTAGCATGCGATGACACCTTCGGTACTTAGCAACAAATAGTACACCCTCTTGAGGAATTGTTTGGTTCCCGTACATACGTATGAATGTACCAGCATCTAGACCAATTGTGGTTGAAGAATTTCCCAGTTAACTTTTGAAAGAAAAACGCCATTTCATTAGTCATCGAAGCATTTAGTGTTTTTATGGCGGGGGTGGTGGAGGCGTGGGGTAGTTGAGGCTGGTAGGGAGGGGTGGTGGAGGCGTGGGGTAGTTGAGGCTGGTAGGGAGGGGTGGTGGAGGCGTGGGGTAGTTGAGGCTGGTAGGGGGGGGTGGTAGGGGGGGGGTGGTAGGGAGGGGTGGCGCTTAGACTGGTCGACTATTAGAGGCCAAAATTATATAGCATATTGGCTTGTACACATGTTCTAGAACAGTTTGATGATTTTGCGAAATAGTTAGAATTTACCAGGACCAGCTTTTAACGATCGCAAGATCTTGATCGACATTGCATCAAACGTACTTTTAAGTACAGAGATTATTATTTCGCTGAGCCAACAGAATCGGGTACCCAGCATGCAGCTGCCGGGTACCCACCATGTAGCTGCCGGGTACCAGTATATGGTTTATGACAATACGGACCCAGCCAACCATATTTATTCACATAAGGTAGTTTACTTCTGTCCATAACATGTACAACCCGATACTTGAATTTAATCAATTTATCAAACAAACTGTGGCTATGTTCATCTGCTGCTTAGATGTGATATATGCATTGATGTGGATATCTTATATCGTACTAAATGTGAGGAAATATACACCCTAAATGTGAGGAAATATGCCCCATCCATGTTTTATCAATCAGCGTCTATTAATGGCTGTAAATGTAAACCCTCCAAACAAGTTACAATTTGGGGGCGTGGCTTGGGACAGTTAACGGTAACCCGCCGCGACAGTAAGCCTATTCGATTAGAACAAAAATACTTGCACCCATTAACGTGTACATGCGGTTAAACGGAATTATGTACAACTTATTTAAAATCTTTTGTTCATGCGATGAGTATTGTATACTTAACCCTGTACCATATATATGGGCATTTTTATCCAAAAGGTAGTCTTGATTCTTGTATTATTTGAATGATACCATCCGTACATGTTGTGTTGTTGTTACAAGTCCATGTCCCGTAGTTAGGGAATGAGCGGTACGCTATGACTAAATATAGATATATCAATATTTGATGTGCGTGAGCTCGCAGTTGGCACTTGGGAACGAGGCCTATGGACTCCCAGTCCTACCATTCAAACCCAAAGCGCCTAGACTCCGCCCACCAACCAATCAGCGGCTTAGCCCATATAAGGCTGCAATGTGGAGGCGCGGCTTATCGTAATTGACTCCGCCCACTCCACATTATCATCCCTGAATTGCTCAAATCTTGTATCAGTCATAGAGCGTCTCAGACCTAAGTAGTGCTCACATTATTTCTGATATCGCTCGCTGCGCTCAGGGACTTGGGCAGTCGTGTTAAGATTCGGATAGATAGTGACTTGTTCTCGACGGTGTGTTCGTGTGTCCTCACTGAGGCGACGACGCTCTTCATCTTTCTCAATGCCAGTGCTCTCGTCTGTAACTCTCCAGATGGACCAACAGCTGGTCGCCATGAACGTCAAGCAATCCGGTTTCAACGTCAAGGATCTTCTCGACCTCCCGGAAGCCCGCCCAGCCACAGGACCAAATCTCACCACCCTGGGTCCAGCAGACATATCCGCTTCCGGTCCGACGCCGGTAGTGCCGGGCGGTGGGGATTACTACGATCCAGAGAATCCTTACTCTCGCTGGCTGCAACAGAACGACGCTCTACACTACCCTGGTCAGTACTTAATTGGGTCCCGGTCAGTACGCTATTGGGTCCCGGTCAGTACGCTATTGGGTCCCGGTCAGTACGCTATTTGGTGCGAACAGTACGCTATTGGGTCCCGGTCAGTCCGCTATTGGGTCCCGGTCAGTACGCTATTGGGTCCCGGTCAGTACGCTATTGGATCCCAGACAGTACGCTATTGGGTCCCGAACAGTACGCTATTGGGCGGGAGTGTGATGCTGGGGGGTAATACTATGACCGAAAAACTTCGGATGCGGACTTGCGATACGAAGATGAGGTCCATGCTGGGTAAATACCTGGTGGAGGCCCGTTCATTTCCCCTCCACCCGCCCTTCCCTAAACGACTTGTCACAACACGGGCCACCCATCTGAGTTCATTAGGGTCCCGCTCACGTGGATAAGATCGCCCCTGTCGGAGGTTAAGCAACATTATACCTCGCGCATACAAAGTAGCAATGAGGACAGAAACGTAAGATGTGACCAAGCTCAGATTATTGGTGCAAACGGTTAACCTCTTGAATGAAGGGCCATTTATTTCTGAAAACTAAGTCAATCTCGCGCAGTAGGCTGGTAGGGTTGAAAAAGGTTCACGTCGCCACAAAAGCGTGTGGTTACGCACAGGATGTGCCTTCGGAGCCAAAAGGTATCTTGTACAGGTGTGGATGCATATTTTGCGCAGTAAACAGTCAGTTCTTGGCGTTGTGTTGCCGATTGTGGCAGGTTAGGCTGGATTGATCGTGTGGCATAGTGGGTTGTAGCTATGTCGGAGTGGGTTATGCAATACGGCCCATAGGTTTAGTTATGGCTTTGGGTGACATAGTTGCCAATTTATCAATTTACAACGCAGGCTGCTTAAGATGTCATCTGATGGGTGGTTTTATGTCTGACATCTTGGTTAGTACTTGACAATCGGACCTTAGTCCTCACAAAGCGATTGAACAAAACACTATACTGGCGGGGGTTATTTAGTCGACATCTCATTTGGTCTTGACCATGTCTTTTTTACCAAAGCGGGTGGGAGGGAGGCAAGTTTATATCATCTTCTGTTTATTGGTATAATTTGGTAGTCGACTCTAGTGTACGCTACAACAGTGTGGTGACACTGTGTGCAGGACATATCAGTACGCCTATCCGGCCCCCGGTGTAGCTGCTTATCCCTCAACCTTTAACATACGCCTATTGGGTCCCGGTCGGTGGCTCATCCTGCGGAATACCGCTGGAGTCAGAGCAGCCTGTCTGTCAGTACGCTTTCTGTCTGGTCACAAAATACTTCAAAAAGTTTGGAAACGCTATTGTCCCGGACAACGATATCTGGGTCCCGGAGTTGAACAATATTGGGTCCCGGTCTTCGTCGCTAGTGGGTCCCGGAACGCTATTGGGTCCCGGTCAGTACGCTAACTGGGACGCTATTGGGTCCCGGTCAGTACGCTATTGGGTCCCGGTCAGTACGCTATTGGGTCCCGGTCAGTGCTCCGGTCAGTATGCTATTGGGTGCAGTACGCGCTATTGGGTCCCGGTCAGTACGCTATTGGGTCCCGGTCAGTTCGCTATTGGGTCCCGGTCAGTACGCTATATATCCCGGTCAGTATGCTATACTGCGAACAGTACGCTATTGGGTCCCGGTCAGTACGCTATTGGGTCCCGGTGTGATGCTATTGGGTCTCAGGAACAGTACGCTATTTCGGATGATACTACAACCATGATTGGGTCGGGGTCAGAACTCTATTCGTTCGAGGGACCCTCTGACCCGTGGGTGGGGCTTAGCTACCACTCCCGGCCCCCGGATGAGACTTGATTCAAGAATCCCGTCTGTGAACGGTAACGTCACAACATCTCCACGATGAATAATTCAAAATGCTCACGTGTAAGATTCCCTGTAAAAATTATACTCGCGCATACAAAGTCAGCAATGAGGACAAGAAAGCACAGATATTTTGAAAAGGCCTCTTGAATGAGGGATATATTTTCTGAAAGTAAGTCAATCTCGCGCGTATTGTGCGAAGGTTCACGTCGCCACAAAAGCGTGTGGTTTACGCCCAGGTGTGCCTTCGGAGAGGTATCTCAGGTGTGTCGGCGGACAGGTATCTCAGGTGTGTTGATTGTTGGCAGGTGAGGCTGGTTGATTGGCGTTGGGTGAGTAGGTGAGACACACATTATAGTTAGCATGGGAATGACATAGTTGCCAAGTTACGAGGAGTGGATGGGTGTTTTATGTTTGAATCTTGGCTAGTACTTGACAATCTGACCCGTCCTCACTAAAGCGGCTATACACGGGGGTACGCTCGTCGACATCTCACGGTCAGGTCTTTTTACAAAGTGGGTGGGAGGGCAAGTTTTAATCTCTATCTTAGTGATATGGTAATTTGTCGACTCTTCTTGTACCAACAGTGTGGTGACACTTGTGTGCGGACATATCAGTGATTCTGTATTATCGCCTCAGCCAAACAGGTCATAATACCGCTGGAAGAGCAGCCTGTCTGTCAGTATTTATGTCTGGTCACAAAATACTTCAAAAAGTTGCGAACGGATTTCGGACAATGATACTTTCGAGTTGAATCAATGATGACCATTTTAATTTTGCAAATGACCCGGATGTTTTTGTGGATCTAGGTTTGAAGGACTGTTTTCTATCGGTAGTGATATTTATCCGTACACCTCAGTACGAGAAGGATTTATTTGGATGAATTACTTTGTTTTAGTCAGTAAAGATGTCGTCTGCTTAGATTGTGAAGATTGTGCACGTCTCCGCTAGCTTGTCATGAAACCATTGGAGCTGTTCAATGAACAACGATGTTTCTGAGAAAAATTCCACTAACGCATGTTGTGTTTGTTGTGATGCAGGGTTCGGGGCCCACTACGGCGCACCAGCTCCGCCCACCCAGCATACGGGCGACGTGAACAACTCGCACGAAGCTGACATTAAGCCTCACCTACCGGCCCTCCACCCAACCTCTCCCGCTTCATCACTCTCCAACATCGACCCCGACAGGTCGACCACTTCCGCTTCCCCTGGTTGCGACTCGGGTGACGATGACGACAAGGCTTCAGTCGACGGTTCGATGTGCTCACAGGATGATTGCAGCGAAGAGAACAAGTCCCCATCCGACCAGAAATCTAGTGGGGCCGACGGTACGACGCAGAAGAAAAAGAAACGCCGCGTGTTGTTCTCCAAAGCCCAGACGTATGAACTGGAAAAGCGCTTCCGACAACAGCGTTACCTGTCCGCCCCGGAGCGGGAACACCTCGCTAGCATCTTAAGACTCACTCCTACGCAGGTGAAAATCTGGTTCCAAAACCATCGCTACAAGCTGAAGAAGGCCAAACAGGAGCGAGGTATGGAGCTGACGCCATTACAGGCTCCGCGTCGCGTGGCAGTACCCGTCTTGGTGCGCGACGGCAAGCCGTGTCAGCAGAGTCTGGGCATGAATAAGGCCCCGGATATGATGGGCTTGCAAAACATGGACGCCCTCAACCAGCTCAACTCGGGCTACGGCTCAATGGCCCCCACCTACAACAGTATGAACACCCACCAGCTGGCCCCCATGGGCTCGGCCGGTGGTCTAGCTCAGTCCATGTCAGTCGGCGGCGGAATGAACTGTATGGCACAGGGCGGAGGTGGAGGTATGGGCGCCGGGAGCTTGAACCCAATGACCCCCTACAGCGCCATGAACTCCTACAGCTCCATGCCGCCAATGCACGCGCCCCACATGACATCCATGGCCCCCATGCATGGGTCGAGCACCAGTGCCTTGTCCACGCCTTCTTACAATCACCTCATGCAGCAACAGACGCGCTGGTGGTGACGTCACCACGTATACATAAACTCGTGACGTCATCATTAAAGGTGAACGATGTCGCCCTTAGAATAAGAGCACACTCGCCAAATTACTGCGAAATTATATTTGCCAAATATACTTTTCGGTAATGATTGCCAAATATCAGCACTAAAACATTGTGGTATTGCCAAAATGCAAATCCCATCACCCGATAATGAATGCGATGTGTGCACTTTTAAAATCAACTCTAAACTTCCACGAAATGAGTGATTAATTACAGATGATGGAAATGAAACGAAAGGATATATACTCTTACATGTGCCATGAACTGCGGACAATGACCTACACATATCACGTGACCCGGACCCGGTCTTCCACTGACTCATTCGCTTGATGTTACGTCATCACTTGTATTGCTTTACACATTTCATTGATCAACTGCGCTATTTTAATGTACAAGCCAATATATAAGCCCTAAGTTATGTTGATGGCGTTGTTCTGGTTTTGATCACGTGTTCTCTCGTACCTTTGCTTTCACGTAGTCTTATTGGCCGTAATCTTGTTGAGATCAGGCAGCATCACTTCCGGTGTTGCAGCTAAATAACTGGGGTGACCGCTGCGTGGAACATTGTGTTGACTTTGCACACATGTATAGATACTAATCCACAAAACACAGCAGCTAGAAGCAGAGCCTCTTTATGAAGTATAAGTTACATACGGGTATATAGGTCACCCAGTACCAGAGTCGTGGTCTGAGAAATGTATAACTGAGAGCCCGGCGTGTCATGATATTCACTGACACTCAAGTATTAATCTTGGTCACGGAAAAAGACCACTAAAAGGTCGTGGCATTACACGAGAAATGAAATGAAATAGTCGATTATGTGAAAAAAACTCAAAAGTCAAGGCCCGTTTAAGGAAATGTCCACAAAATAGCTGCGACCTGATTAGGGAATAACCAGAAAATAACCGTGGCCGTATTAGGGAAATGACCACAAAGAAATGCATGCACCATGCACCCCTGACGTTATATACAGAACGTTCACCAGCTTCATTCACCATACAACCCTGACGTTACATACAGTACGTCAGGTAACTGCATGCACCATGCACCCCTGACGTTACACACAGTACGTCAGGTTACTGCATTCACCCTACACCCCTGACGTTACATTCAGTACGTCAGCCAGCTGCATTCATTACAAAACCCTGACGTTACATACAGTACGTCAGGTAACTGCATGCACCCTACACCCCTGACGTTACATTCAGTACGTCATCCAGCTGCATTCAACATACACCCCTGACGTTACATACAGTACGTCAGGGAACTGCATTCACCCTACACCCCTGACGTTACATACCGTACGTTCGCCAGCTTCATGCCCGATTCAAATACACATCGAAAGGCACGCCATCAGATGAACCCTGAGCGCCAGTCAGGAATAAGAGCCTCTTCGAGCTGTATCATAGTCACGATGATCGAACCCAATAACACGTTAAGAATCTTCCAATCATAGCCTGATTCATCTACCAAAGTTGCTTATCAAATTATGAATTCCCGACATCCAAGGGCGCTATATTTTCAGTTCTGTAGTAATTAAGTTCGCAATGTCAATTGAGTTTAGCGCTGTTAACATCATCATCATCATCATCATCATCATCATCATCATCATCATCATCATCATCATCATCATCAGCCTTGTTAGATATCACGCTTGGTTCTCAATGGTGGACGGAACACGCTTGCATTTACCCCCACTCTTTGCACACCACCAGCAGCAGCAACAACAACAGCAGCAACAGCAGCAGCAGCAGCAGCAGCAGCAGCAACCTTGTTAAATATCACGCTTGGTTCTCAATGGTGGACGGAACACGCTTGCATTTACCCCCACTCTTTGCACACCACCAGCAGCAGCAACAACAACAACAACAACAGCAGCAACAGCAGCAGCAGCAGCAGCAGCAGCAGCAGCAGCAGCAGCAGCAGTAACTTTCACAGCAGCAGCTAGCCATCTATAACTACACTCATTGCATTGTTAAGCCCCAGCATAACGACCAGCTGCATGTAGAATTATAATGCCGAGCAAAACAAGCAACTTGCGTCGAGTGCCTACTATCCACGCTATTTGGCGTGCAAATCCGTTTTCATTTAACGGGCCTTGGTTAGGAAGTGATTGGCTGGCCCCTGTGGGGGACCTGATGCCATATGAGGTTCGTCGCGCTCGCCCTATCTGTCTTAATAAGAGCCTCAATGAGGCACAATGGAGGTTCTGCTGAGCGTGAGGCGCTGACAGGCACGAGGGGGAGGGATTCTGAAAAGAGGACACAAATTTAGAGGTTATATGGGAGGTTGAGGGTTTGAGGAGGCACTTGGAGTTAAATGCTGAAGGATTAGCTGGGTGTGAGGAAAATGTCAATAATGAATGCTGCTTTTACAGGCGTCTGTCGTTTTTTGGTTTCTATTGCAATATACACAGTCAATAAACAATGGTACACAGAGCAGCCAGGCGCGCGGCTGCTTCAATAGACGGCATCAGTAAGGCTTATTACTACACAAAGCGCCCCACACCCGAGGCTAGCTACGGACTTCATTACATTTTGTATAACCAACTAAGAAACCACAACGCACAACTGCTGATACTTCTATGGAAGAAAGGGTAAATCACACTGCTGATATTTCTAAAGAGCAAGGTGTAAAACTCACTGCTGATATTCCTACAGAGAAAGGTGTGACACTGCTGATGTATCTATGGTAATACACGCTGGAAACGGTCTGAAAAAAATCCCACTGCTCATACTTGCTAAGGGGAAAGACACAGCTGATATTTCTACAAAGGATACTTTAATTAAGACAGGTGCTAGTTATACAATGTAAACTTAAAACCAGATTTCTGATATTTCTACACAGAAAACTGCAATACACAGAGCTATTACTTTTAGCAAGTAAGCTGTTATAACCTGGTAATGTATCTACAGATGGAGCATTCTGCTGATACGTTTGCTAAGGAAGCATTCTACTGATAAGTCTGCAGAGGAAGCATTCTGCTGATAAGTCTTCAGAGGAAGCATTCTGCTGATAAGTCTACAGAGGAAGCATTCTGCTGATAAGTCTACAGAGGAAGCATTCTGCTGATAAGTCTTTAGAGGAAGCATTCTGCTGATAAGTCAGCAAAGGAAGCCTTCTGCTGATAAGTCTACAGAGGAAGCCTTCTGCTGATAAGTCTACAGAGGAAGCCTTCTGCTGATAAGTCTGCAGAGGAAACCTTCTGCTGATAAGTCTACAGAGGAAGCCTTCTGCTGATAAGTCTGCAGAGGAAGCCTTCTGCTGATAAGTCTGCAGAGGAAGCCTTCTGCTGATAAGTCTGCAGAGGAAGCCTTCTGCTGATAAGTCTACAGAGGAAGCATTCTGCTAATAAGTCTACAGAGGAAGCATTCTGCTGATAAGTCTACAGAGGAAGCATTCTGCTGATAAGTCTGCAGAGGAAACCTTCTGCTGATAAGTCTACAGAGGAAGCCTTCTGCTGATAAGTCTGCAGAGGAAGCCTTCTGCTGATAAGTCTGCAGAGGAAACCTTCTGCTGATAAGTCTGCAGAGGAAACCTTCTGCTGATAAGTCTTTAGAGGAAGCATTCTGCTGATAAGTCTGCAGAGGAAACCTTCTGCTGATAAGTCTGCAGAGGAAACCTTCTGCTGATAAGTCTACAGAGGAAGCATTCTGCTGATAAGTCTACAGAGGAAGCATTCTGCTGATAAGTCTGCAGAGGAAACCTTCTGCTGATAAGTCTACAGAGGAAGCATTCTGCTGATATGTCTGCCGAGGAAGCATTCTGCTGATACTTCTACAAAGAAAGCATTCTACTGATAAGTCTGCAGAGAAAGCATTCTGCTGATAAGTCTACAGAGGAAGCATTCTGCTGGTACTCCAAGAGAACAAGTACTCACCTTCATAGGACCTTGTATACTCTCCGGGAAATGCCGTCTTCGTGAATCTTTGGCTGTTATCTCAAATATTATTTACAAAACCTCAGAAACTAGTACATCATGCTCTCATCTCCCACTCGAAATCTACCATTCCCCTGAATTCATGTTGGTACAAAGATTAAGGTGGTACAATAATGATAGTGGTATACAAATTATCACGGTACAATGGCGAAGGTGGTACGGCAATGATGATGGTACAACAACGGCGGATGTACTTAAGGGGTGGAATAATGCGCGCGCACTACGATGCAAACTCAAGATCCCTGAGAAGATGCCGTGACTGGGAGGCATCGATCTTGACCAAACCTCGCCTGTTTGGCGGCTGCTGAGATTGGCTAACGTCACTCGAGCATCCCTCCCGCGTTACATCCCACCACCTTAGTCTATGCTCATGCATTTCGTCTCCTCAACTCACGATATAACTCCCGACGAAAGTCGGTCAGACCGGAAGGAAGGGTTGTCTCCACAGAACCTACAGCCTCGCTTCCGCTATGGGCTGTTGTCGCCCATTTTCTAAAAGCCACCAACTCTTAACTTGAGTGCAAGCTAAAAAGTCAACTCTTGAGACTTTGTTTCACGTTGAAAAGAGTTTGCTTGTGTCTATTGTTGTCGAGCTGTGGGGATCGATAGACTGATAGCCAGCCCTTGTTGGGCCGGAAGCGGCTGTGTGGCTCCTTGCTTCCTTTTAGAAACCAACATGGTGATCGTTACACGTTATGTGTCTACATATCACGTACAGCAACAGCAGCATACGCGTGTCTCGAAACACGCATAACACGGCAGGTACCGCATGGTCAGTACTAGCCCTACATGACGTCTGAGTAGACGTCTTACTTTCTCTGAAACCAACGCAATGAAAAAAAATTGAGATCGATTCAGACAACTACCAAACACTAAACATACCCAAGTGATGGAGTTTTAGAATGCAATGATGTTCACGGACAATTTTATCCCTTTTCGGCGGGGGATTTCATCCATGGTAATTAGTTATAGTTCGATCAATTTGAGAAGCGGTGAAAAGTCCGAAACACACAAACATGGTTGTTTTCAAGTTCAACAGCACGCGCATCGCGCATGCTCAGAATGACGTGACCCATCGACGACTAATGCTCAGCCAATGCGGATATAATATTTTCCAAAATGGCGGTCATCGTATCGCGATTTTTTTCGGAAATGATATATAGAAGGCATTTCTTAAAGAATAGCGTCGAGTTTTTTGGTGCATTAGGACTTTTTTTTGTACAGGCTCTTGATATATGTTATTTTCTAGATGCGTTATGCAGTACTTGTGCCAAACGCGTTTTCGTGGACGCGCGGAAAATGTTGAAGCAGAACGGTATATATTCATATTACCTTTCGACCGGAGCTAGGTCAGTACTAGGTTAAAAAGCCCGCCCTCAAATAACGTGGGTACTTAACTGAGAAACTTATAAGCAAACAATTACTCACGCATACATACGTATACGTATACGCATACGTATACATACATACATACATACATACATACATACATACATACATACATACATACATACATACATACATACATACATACATACATACATACATACATACATACAGACATACATACATACATACATACATACATACATACATACATACATACATACATACATACATACATACATACAGACACACATACATACATACACACCATACATACATACAGACATACATACATACATACATACATACATACATACATACATACATACATACATACATACATACATACATACATACACAGACATACATACATACATACATACATACATACATACAAACATACATACATACATACATACAGACATACACATACATACATACATACATACATACATACATACATACATACATACATACATACATACATACATACATACTACATACATACATACATACATACATACATACATACATACATACATACATACATACATACATACATACATACATACATACATACATACATACATACATACATACATACATACATACATACATACATACATACATACATACATACATACATACATACATACATACATACATACATACATACATACATACATACATACATACATACATACATACATACATACATACATACATACATACATACATACATACATACATACATACATACAAACATACATACATACGCACGCACGCACGCACGCACGCACGCACGTATGTGAGCCACACTCACAGACCAGCACGCTGGATGTCATTCTCAGTTCGCTGACATCATCAGCCGGTTATTTTTTGGCGCCTCTCGCTCTTCGCCACAACAGACCTCCGGTCAGCTGACCGCTTACAATCCGACAAATATCAACAGATGCACAATTCTATAAGGTCGAAGGGCGGCTGTTCGTAGCTGTTAGTGTAAAAAGGTTAAAAAGTCATACTGAGGGGGGTCATATAGGTCATTGTCTTCGTCCGAAGACATCAATTGTCATGACATCCGTGGCTGTAAAAGGTATCATCACCAATTTGGTAATAATAAAACCTTTGAAGTCAAATGTCATTATAAAGCATGATGAATTTTCGAGTATTTGCAGTAAGTTATAGCCATACTCGCACTGCAACCCGAGCGTCGCTCTGGTGATGAATCCAACCGAACACAGTTCAACCCCAGCGTCGCTCTGGGTTGCACTGTAGTCGGCGTTTATGCTGCGCGTATGGTCTAAATGTGGTCGGCGTTTATGCTGTGAGTATGGTCTAAATGTGGTCGGCATTTATGCTGTGAGTATGGTCTGAATGTGGTCGGCGTTTAATGCTGTGAGTATGGTCTAAATGTGATCGGCGTTTATGCTTCGAGTATGGTCTAAATGTGGTCGGTGTTTATGCTGTGAGTATGATCTAAATGTGGTCGGCGTTTATGCTGTGAGTATGGTCTAAATGTGGTCGGCGTTTATGCTGTGAGTATGGTCTAAATGTGGTGTGTCCGTTGAATTCGACGATGGCCGTCGGGAATCGACAACATCCGACCTCGACAACCAATCAACGACACTTCATAGCGAATAGAATACTGGAACTAGTCACTTAACAATTACCACACATGTTGTGGACTCAATGGGTCCGACGCCGTCCGAGAAGTGCCATCGACATCTGCTCAGCGCTAGGAGAGTCATTCAAACGTACTTGGCACGCCAACTAATGCTTTATAAACTCCTGACCGCCGTTAACTTGACCGCCTCTCCCAAACTCCTCGCTATATCATAGTGGTACGTATCATTACCCTTGCGTCCTCCTGTTCAAACCCTTCCTGGATTTCACTCTCCCAAAAGGACACCGAACTGGATCTAGGCAACGTCCGGATGGATCTGTCCAGGACACGCGTCCAGCCGTCTCTCTGAGCGCAACCAAGCGAGAGTTCAAGCGGTGACTACTTCACGCGTGTTGGTAGGCAAACGACGAGGGGTGTCTATTGGGGGGTGGGAGAGGTCGTCTGTGAACAGCGAATGCTCAATTGCTGGGGGATTGGTAACAGTTCGTCTGGACCATTCGATGTAATTACTGTAATGGTAGCATTAGCTAACTATCTTGACGCTCTCGAGAAGTGCAAGAATACCCTAAAAGTATGAGAAAACCAAGCGGCGATTAAGCGCAGAGAAATCAAGACCAGATTCCTAATTCCATCCGTCGGATTACATGGAACATAACCGATTGTATTCGATGGAGATTTTTACGAGGCTATTTTGATCTTGTGAAAGTTTAGTCATAGGAATTTATAACTATTTTGTCAAGCTGTGTTTAATTGCGAGTGAATGTGGAATTTATGCAATAATATTGACATAATTGGCTCTTAAGCGTCACGAACACATTAATTTTGCTTTCATCTCGTTTGTAAAATAACTTATACAGCTTTATCTTGTGTCCTTGTGGGCGTTTGGGAAAGTGGAATACTCTTACCCAGGTGTCAAGATAACTAGTGCTTCATCATACACAGGTGAATGAAGTGGTACTTCATCTTACCCAGGTGAATGAGGTGGTGCTTCATCTCACCCAAGTGAATGAGGCGGTGCATTGTTATGATAACTAGTGCTTCATCTTACCCAGGTGAATGAGGTGGTGTTTCATCTTACCCAGGTGAATGAGGTGGTGCTTCATCTTACCCAGGTGAATGAGGTGGTGCTTCATCTTACCAAGGTGAATAAGGTGGTGCTTCATCTTACCCAGGTGAATGAGGTGGTGCTTCATCTTACCCAGGTGAATGCGGTGGTGCTTTATCTTATCCAGGTGAATGAGGTGGTGCTTCATCTTATCCAGGTGAATGAGGTGGTGCTTCATCTTACCCAGGTGAATGAGGTGGTGCTTTATCTTATCCACGTGAATGAGGTGGTGCTTCATCTTACCCAGGTGAATGAGGTGGTGCTTCATCTTACCCAGGTGAATGAGGTGGTGCTTCATCTTACCCAGGTGAATGAGGTGGTGCTTCATCTCACCAGGTGAATGAGGTGGTGCTTCATCTTATCCAGGTGAATGAGGTGGTACTTCATCTATCACAGACAACATCTACTGAATCATTGACTTTATGTGATTATTTATATTTCAGCAATGCAGACATTGCGAAATAAAATCGATCGTTGCTAATGCTAAGTAAGCTAATCAAACAGGTGAGTGCACAGGTGCTGCTGTCAAATACACCTTAACGGGAGGTAAACAGTATGTTGTTGGTAGTGTGTGAGAAAAACCCCGACCTCTAACCGTTGTTTGCTATCGTATATGGTTACATATATAATGACATAGTATATCTCCACCGACTAACATGGTTATCCCGACCCTCAGGCTGTGGATTCGATCCCTAGCTGAGAAAACTTGACTGGTTCTCCGTGACTCGGATGATTACGTTAAATGGTGGTCCCATCTCTGAAAAGGGATGCACCTGAACCGCTGGCTTAATAGTATCGTTTGGGACCTTCGTCCCAGTGGCATGGGTTTCGCAGCCCGATCTGGGCAACGGGTTTCTGCCAAATGGGCGCCGGCACTTCAGGGGAGCTGCCCAAGCAGCACAATCATCCTTATCCATCAGCGAATACCGTCGGGATATCACCTTGGTGTTGAAAGTGACGTAAAAATATTACCAACACTATAACCAAAACGTGGTTATCAACATATCATATATGAGAGAGAGAGAGAGAGAGAGATCAATTTATTAACCAATTGAACATATAAACAATGAACAATTGATAAGGAGACTCCAACTAAGGCTGATGAGCCGCTGCTGCTGGAGCCACCCAAACATAATGACAATAAAAATAATAATATAAAAGAAGAAACACACAAAAGGTAGACTATGTACAAAAGAGAAGCATAGTACACAATAATAATAATAATAAGTACATGAGGTCACAGCATCATGTTACCTGAGTAAGAAGGTACAGAAAACATTTACATAGACAGAGGGTTTTGGCAGTCCGGAATTTGGTGACATGAGTAACACATTTTGAATCTATACAATAACAAATGACTTTTTTGCTTGACTAGTTAATGTGGGCAAGTACATGTATAACAATTTGGAGTGGTGCACATATACCTGTATCTATTGATAAACCAATTTTTTATGTAGTTGCAGTATCCTGTGTAAGAATGAGAGAATATTTTTGTTACTATGATATTCGGGGCATTGTTAATGAATTTTGGAATGCTGAATCGAATGGATGAGACTGCAAAAGAGTGTTTTACTCTTGGGATGAAAAGATTATTTTGATTTCTAGTATTATGATTATGAATGTCAGATGTTTGATTTATTAAGTTTATGTAATTGTAATATGAGGGTAGGTTGTTGTGACAGTAATTATAATAGAATTTATATCTGGACAGTGAAAATAGATCTTCAATTTTCAAGATCTGTAGTTCTTTAAAAAGAGGATCAGTGTGAGCATTGTAGGAGCTGCAGGTAATGATCCGAATGATCTTTTTTTGAAGTTTTACAATTCTATTTCCATGTTGACCCCAAAGTAACAAGTTGTAGTTTAGATGTGGTAATATCAGTGAGTTGTAGAGCAATTTTTTAATATCTAGGGGGAGGAGGTGTTTTAGTTTATTGATAATGCCCATTGTTCGACTAAGTTTGCTATGGATTTTATCAGTATGACTTTTCCAGCTGAGGTGCTGATCGATGTTGAGGCCCAGGAAGTTGAAATCTTGCACTTGTTTGATTTCTGTGTTATTTATAAGGATCTGGATTCTTGAATGGAATTTTTTGGGTGGTTTATGAAAAATCATGAATTTGGTCTTGCTTGTGTTAAGGGACAGCTTGTTGTGCATAAGCCAGTTGTTGACATTATTAAGTTCATTTTTTAATGTGTCTATATTGTATGTAGAATTTCTTGAGTTTAGGGTGGTTGTAAGGGTCGTATCATCCGCATATGTTATGACTTTGAATAAATTTGATGCATTGCAGATGTCATTTACATATATCAAGAATAAAAGGGGCCCTAAGATTGATCCCTGAGGCACTCCAGTTGTAAGGGGGAGGAGGTCAGACTGAGTGCCTTCAAAATTTACATATTGTTTTCTGTCTTGTAGATAGTTTTTAATTACTATGCTACTGGTGTTTGTGAATCCATAATAAGTTAGTTTTGAAAGCAGTATGTTATGATCTATTGTGTCGAAGGCTTTGCTGAGGTCAAGAAATATGCTGATTGGTAGCAAATTATGATGAAATAGTATCTCTCCACTGGCTAACATAGGTATCATATATCAGGACTGTTAGTGTATCGCTCTTAATGCATTCATAGAAATACATCACATCTTGATAAAAACAGGTCTTGGTGAAGAGCTAATCACCGATCCAACCTTGAGCTATCTACTCAGATATTATGACAATAAAATGATTTGTCTGAATATGATGGCGTCGCTAAACGCACATAATGGCTGACGTTAGCGGTAGTAGATGTGGTTGCATCAGGAATCCTCTATGACAGCAGCAGCAGGTGTGGTGGGAGATGCCACAGCCGCAGCAGCACCTGAGAGGAAGCGGCATAACGTGCCAGCAGCAGCAGCAGCAGCAGCAGCAGCAGCCACACCAGTCGAGAGGGCACCGGCCGCCGTTGAGATACATTATGATAACGGTTATTTATTTCAATAGTTATTTATTTCAAGCAAAAAGAGCCTCAATATATAATGTAAAAACCAGCAACGCGTTCACTTCATAAGCAACGCTTTTAGAGGGGGTAAATCATGACATTTGGGTAAACTGCCTCACCTCTGCCCCCTCGCGCTTTCTCACCATTATAAAATAGTAATTACTTTTGATTCAATCGCCATCAACTGACATCAAAACACAAATAAAACCTCTTTTTAATTTTAGATTGAAAACTAACCCGAAATATCAAAGCCTTGTAGGAGAATATTCTTAGCTTCGGCATGCATCGCAATTCATTCTTCTCGCTCGGAATCATCAAAGTAAGGTCTGTTTTTCCTTGATATGGGTGGGTAGGGGAGGGGCCGAAGGGCGGAAAGTGGGAGGAATCGTGTCCGTATTATCGCCCATCTGATCTACATTGATCCAGATGATAATGACTTCGAGGCAATATGGCGGCGAACCACAACAATGGCCACAGAGGCACGCTTGGTTAAACCCGCCCCAATATAAACGGATGGGATCACAGCTTTCACAATGGGAGGTTTCTGCTTGGTTGGAACACATCAGATGTTCGGATTAACAAGTCTTTGGTAAGCAAAAAGCGCAATCATACGGACAGTATCAGAAGGTTTGGTTTCAAATCGCCGAAGTTGGGCGTATTGTTCATAGGGCCACAGTTTACCGATGTCCGGCGAAGATGACTTCAACATTTCAAGCTCAGTTGACAAATATATAGCACATTATACACTTGGATTAAGTGAAGATACACTTGAGCTACAATGGTTTGAGCAAGAGAAGCAGTAACCCTATACAGGCCGTCTATATAGACGAAATGATAGGTCCGCGCAGGGCTATGTGTCACTAGGACTTCTGTACCCATGCTTATAACAGCTCCTAAGACAGGTTTACATGAGGCATTGTACACAAGAATAACTTGTAAAAAAGAATAAAAGGCGGAAAATGAGGTTATGTTCATTATTATTATAATTATTATTATTACCATTATTGTTTTCATTGTTATTATTATTATTATTATTATTATTATTATTATTATTATATGACTGCCTCTAGCACACACCTGATCCTATTTCTATGCCGCCATTGCCTCTATGCCGGTGTAGAGACGTATGTGGAGCTGTCCCCTTGACGTCTGACTGGAATCGGATGAGTTCTGTAGGAGATCTCCTGGCAGCAATCCACTCAGTCGGTGCCGTGTACGACTAATGCATGATTCCACAACTCGCCATATATGCATAAACTCCCGGCCAGTACATTGATAGCGCTGGTATACATTGTCGCTATGACATGTAAGTTGGTGTAGCGTTGTTATTTCACCAACTGTCTCTCAGTCGCACACCTGTTTCAACAGACGATGTGCCTCAGAACCGGGGAAATCTCCCTTCTCATAACTACGCTCCATCGATAGATCCCCATGCAGGCCCAAAAGACCGCTGATTCAACGAGCGCGTTCGGCAGCGTTCGGTTTCGCCTGTGTCATATATATTCATTATTACTCGGGGAGTTCTGGAGACAGGCTTAAGCGTCTGTCGATGGAGTGAACAAATGCCGTTTTTGATACTTTCTTGGTCGTGACAAATTTTACAAGGAGTTATAATCAGCCTATGTTGTGAAAACAACGATATCCCCGTATCAGGTAGGGATACCCCCGTATTTCATACAACTGTCAGGTAGGAATATCCCGGCATTTCATACAGCTGTCAGGTAGGGATACCCCCGTATTTCATACAGCTGTCAGGTAGGGATACTCCTATTTTTCAATCAGCTGTCAGGTAGGGATACCCCTATGTTTCATACAGCTCCCAGTTAAGAATACCCCTGTATTTCATACAGCTCTGTCAGGTAGGGGTACCCCCGTATTTTATACAGCTGTCAGGTAAGGATAACTCCGTATTTCATACAGCGAACATCCTTGTCCTGACTGTAGTTTCCTTCATGAGCTGCGCATGCGCGTGGGGCTGCCACTACTGTATGGCGGAATGTACAGGTGACAGAAGAAGTGGCCTTGCATTTCTCTCTTTGACAACAATCTCTTATTACGCCATGAACTATGCCGTGTAGCAAGTGGTGTATTGCATTGGATGCGACGGGTGTTTGGATCAGGTCAGAGGTCAGCTATTTGTATCACTGACCATCAAATAGGCCCCCTCCCCAAACCCGCCTCCCCAAACGTGACTAACGTGTCCAGTTGTATTTTACACGCGCCTTATAATGATACCCAACGTTTCTCTATGTATATATTTTTTTTACTGACGACGACTGTACCAACGAATAAAAGGGTGCTTGAGGGCGATGTCATTTAGGTGCGATCGACAATTTTATAGCCACTTTTAAGTGATTAAATTCACTTATTGCTAGGAAAGTGCATCCAACGTTAAAAACCCCTCGAAGGCTAAGAAGTCGTTACACGCCAGTTAATGGTATGCCCCTATCGATGTTAATGTTGGTTTACGTGTGTGAAGACCGACCCATCGGCGTGCCTCGTCATCCATCAAGCAATCTTACATTACAAATAAAATCCGAATTATTCGCTCGTTGTCATAATCGAGTGACGCGGGGGTCCTCGGTGCCATGTAAAGTGCGACTTGACTGCTACTCGGTCGTTGCTAGGAATCGGGTCACACCATGCACACTACGTGCCCTCGCTGTCGACAGCATGGACGCCGCCCGCCATTTTGCCCGGAAACAGACGACATTGACGCTGCTGGCACCTGTGACGCAGCCGTTACCCCGGTGCCTATGCAAACGTTGCGTTTTTCTCGTGAGAAAAGAAAATAGCGTCGTGAAGAAGCATAAATGCCACGACGGGATAGTATGATTTCTCATAACTGACAGATATGAACGGTTAATGTTTTCTTTGTTTTCGTTTAACGCAAGGAGATCCTTAACCTTCTCTACAACGGTCAAGTTGATTGTAGCGCTGTTCAATTCCATCATCTCTGGGTTTGAACCGATTTCCCTTTGCAGAAGTCATGGAGCACTACATACGTTCCAAACTAGAAATAAGTCATTGAGATCAAAAACAGTATACGCAGCTAGTCGAAAGGGCCTCCTGTAAGGAATCTTACAAAATCCAATTTCGTTCCCAGTCAAAGTTGATAGCCGAATTTCCTATGCAGCGCATGGCAAATTTGTCACATGTATCAGACGCGACAAGGAAAGCTGGGTAAACAGCCAGGATGGGTAGGCCATTGAGGGTCATTTGAGCAGTAAATGTGCCTCGCGACCCACCACGGAGGTCTCTACTTGCAAGCGAAAGGTGTTAAAATGAGGGCTTTCTGAATAGCCGCTTCAATTTAGCGCCATTCACTATAAGAATAGCGAGAGGCACCTGCTGGGGCGGCGGGCAAATTGAGGAACGCAGAGAGTAGGGAGCGCTGGGCCATCGTTAACCCTATGGCGCATTGGTCTAATTACTCGCTAAGCTTGTGCATAACTCATGCGGAGGGAGGTAGGCAGAGTGGTGGGGGGAGGGGGGATGGATTGGCGGTTACCTTTCCGGCCCTTTGAACTATAACATAACTTTCTAGGAAAGTTGTCCATTTATTTCACGAAATACTAGGGCAACATTCTTTTAAAGTCGCAGCGTGTGTTTGAAAAGGAACTTAGTCAGGGTCGCTTACTGAACATAAGAGTTGTTGCGATTGGACAAATGCAAGGTCTGCTGAAGTGAAAACTCATTTAAATACCCTGTGTTCATATCATGACGTCATCTTGAGGAGCTGTCGCCTTTCACCCGCCGCTGCTAAGATGCTTTCTTGCTAAGCATGATACGTAATATTTGGTGACCTGTCATCATCAGTATCCAGTGCCAGACAGTAGATGAGAATCATAACCTTATCAAGTCGCTCGGAAGGTCAGCACTTCTCACCTAACTGCGCCGCCCTCTTTCGCTGTCATATGCATAACTAAATATAGTCTATGCATAGGCCGAACACCGATGGCGGTGTTTTACTGCTGCAGAGTGGTGCTTCAAATGAAGATGGCGCACTTAGCCTCGATCTCGAGTCATCGCGCCATGGCACCCACCTCCCCATCGCCACTTCCGGCACGGCTATTATCCAAATAAGATGAGGGTTCATACATTCATTTAGGTCCGCTTAATGTCAATTTGTGACTTTGATGGGATCTTGGACTTGGTAGCAGTTTTAACACAAGAGAATTATGGTCGGTGATGACTTCCTGTGAAGAGTGGCGACGATGGAGGCTTCTTACAGGCTCTTGACGACCATAGAGGTCTCGTTATAGCCTCACCGCTTCTCGCGGGATGTTGAGCCAAGCTTTACTAGCCTCATTTGTCCCCGTAACTAACTGCCAGCTCGTCGCTCTACTTTCCTTGTTGAGTAAGCATTTGCGGATGGGGGGATAGTGACGGGGAGGAGGCGGTGGGTCGGGGAGGGCTTGATGGTGGAGAGAGGGGGTGGGCGGGACAATTAGTCATTGACAGCGTAGGGTCGCCGCATAAACACGGAGAAATTAAAATGCATATAAATAGCCTAGAATAATGTCATCTTGAATTTACATGACTTGAAAAACCGCGTGCATCAAATATGTAGAGGCGGAGGATATAGCTGTCAATGAACCTGTCTGTTTGGCTGCACGTTCGCTACAGCAAATCATAACACCGATAATTAAATCGATCCTGATCACGGATTGGGTATGCTAAGACCATTTGAGGTTACCGTTAGCACGAACCTTGCTGTATGTGTGTCTTCAACAACTGCTCTGAACCACAATCCGAATAAGTGTGTTTTTATATTTCAAAATGGCAGGTTATGTTTATGCGTATATAAATATACATGCGTATATATATATATATGTATATATATATATATATATATATATATATATATATATATATATATATATATATATATATATATATATATATATATATATATGTGTGTCTGATATATATATATATATATATATATATATATATCTATATATATCTATATATATATCTATATATATCTCTATCTCTATCTATATATATATCTATATATATATATATATATATATATATATATATATATATATATATATATATTATGTAGTGTATGTTAGCTGCCTGTCGGAATTTGCGCTGAAGTTTGCGTTTCTGAATGGTGACACTGTCTAGATAGGAATCATGGAAATTGAACCAAGATAAGCTCGGCTTTTTGACGCGAAATGTAATGTAGTAGTGTCTCTACTTTGCAATATCCACTCATCTAAGCCTGCTTTCTCAATCTCCCTCGACTCCACAATCTCATCTACATCATTCTGGCCTCCCATATAGACATACGGCTTATCTCATTTCCGTGTCCAACTCAGCACCCTACTTGCGGGCTGACCACAACAAAGATACGTTCTCAATGTATCCCCATGGGGATTTTGGCCATGAAACAAGCCTTGGTCATCATTCCTGAGCAATCCTCTGATTGCTTGCAGCATTTATTACAACCTTTTGTGCTTCGGTAAATTTGCATAATTGCCATGGAATTTATAACTTTTTCCTCAGACGGATTCTTCCCTCTTGACCCATCGCAGGAACCTTGACCATGTTAGGTGGCCAATAATGAACGTTGTCCAAGTCGAATTGTTTTATGAGCGTGAACTGTAAAATGTCGTCTACTTAGGCCTGTAAAAAGAACCATGTCATTTCCCGCTCATCGTCCGATCGTTTGCTCCACAAATGATCGGCTAACGATGGGTAGGACATGGGTCGTTTAATGCATGGTTTTCCTGTCCCCAGTTTCCAGTGAAGGGGCAAAATGGATTCCAAGAGCTTATGCTACGGGAATTGAAGATAAGATCACAAAAGATCATCTGATCGTTATTATGCTAAATAGATTCCTTTACGCCGAAATAGGAGCCGTATAATGTAAATTGGTTTTCGACTTAGAAAATCTTAGCTTGGGGAGTGTTTTGTGGGGTTAGAGCACTGGGAGGGGGCCATGCAGTGTGTCGGTATTGATGTAAGGAGGCTTCAATTTCAGAGATTAAGCAAGTTGGAAATGACGGCCCACAGCTATAATGTAGTTTGTTGTTTGACGTTGGATTTGCTGTTCAACATCAAACCCATGTTCAATGACTGGCGGGTCGTTAGGTCCCGCCCCGATGTTGACTCCCAGCACCCCCACGCCAGCCTATTGAGCTTGTAGAAAGGTGAGCGTCGACGCCGTATTTGGGTCTCGTTGCGGCCGTTCGTGCGGAGAGAGGGTCGGACCATGCATGCTCCTCCAGAGGTGTAGACAACGCTCGCCATCTATTTATCCGTCATCTCCAGTCTGAAGATCGGACATATTTGTGAAAACAGTCAAGTTTCCACGCGAAGTAAGATGCAAGATAGTCAACGTGTTGCTCTCAAGCAGTCCTTTACGGACTAATTGAGAACAAGTGTTGAGCACTTGAGTATAAATCTCCGAGTGCCTGGAGTGGGGTATATTTCGTTATGAATGACGGAATCGTGTATTGGAGTGTGTGTGTGTGTGTGTGTGTGTGTGTGTGTGTGTGTGTGTGTGTGTGTGTGTGTGTGTGTGTGTGTGTGTGTGTGTGTGTGTGTGTGTGTGTGTGTGTGTGTGTGAGAGAGAGAGAGAGAGAGAGAGAGACAGACAGACAGACAGACAGACAAAAGACAGAGACATACACAGACACACAGACAGAAAGAGAGACAGAGGTAGATAGAGAGCTGTAGTTTCCACTATGGTACGGCTACTTGATATTGTCAAGATAAGTCTTCGCGTCGACACACACTTGTAAAGTAATCTATACAATGCATGGGGTTTGTCTGAAATATCTTCTTCGGTCTAAATCTCACCAGGCAAATAATAATAGCTGCAAGTCATAGAAGACACTAGCGGTTCTACCGCTGACGAGAAGATCTGAGTGCAGAAGGTCAAAGTGCAGATCAGCCAAATGTTTATTCACAGCAGCCACTTTTATTCCTTCGATTGCTTTTAAGGAGCTACTGCAGTTTGCTATATCAATTGTCAATTCGAGGCATACTATTTTCTCACTGAATTAATGTTTAGATGCTGATAATGTTCCTGTTTTCGTGTTTGGCTCGAAGTTTATTTTTGAATCTGTCATGCGCTAGTTGCTGATCTTGTTTGTTTGGGCGCAGGTGATACGATGAATGATCCAATGAATGCACAGGTGATATGGTGAATGACCCAATGAATGATGACTGCCAACTAAAGGTATTCAATAAAGATCACTTGACGAATGTTACATTTATCTCTTGGAAACACGTCTCCGTATAGGCGAGATTTAAGAAAACTCTCTTATATTTGATAGTCAGATAGTCTGCTGCTCGTGGAGCAGACGTTCTATAGTGGAGTGAAGAAGGTGAGGTTTTTGAGCTATATCACTGACAAGGATCAAAGCCGATGTCCACATCGAATCCTTATTCCTGATCGAAAGTCAGCGAAACATTGGGCGTCATCTAATTCATGCGTCCAGAGAAAGGCGCTACCCTGGCGTTACCCCAAGCGGGAGTCTTCACCCCAACTCCATCCCCACACCGTCTGGCGTTACCCCAAGCTGGAGACTCCACCCCAACTCCATCCCACACCGTCTGGCGTTACCCCCAGCTGGAGACTCCACCCCAACTCTATCCCACACCCGTCTGCAGGCATTTCTCCCTGACGTGTTGGGCTGATAACCTTAGCAACCTGTTGGTCGGCCTAATGATGATATAATACCCAGGTTACCGGTTGGCCCTATAGCTCTAAGTAATTTAGACATATGGACGTGACTGGATTACGTTTGGTTATGCTGCCTAATTAATCCAGTAATCCAATCATGTAAGAGTTCTGTCATTGTTCACTTGTCACGTCAACCCCCACCTGTGACCCCAACATGCCGAACAATACCATTATTTTCACTCCAATCAATGCTGTTTTGACTCATTTCATAGCCGTATGTGGCTTTTGGCAGCCTGCAAATTGATTTCTTCGGGAATTTGGGACCGAAAAGATGCCCTTTATTGATGTGACAGATTGTGAAAGACAGACGTCATGCGCCGTTGAAACTTCCGATTTAGAAGAGACTATTTGCGGTTATGGAAGGCCCAGACAATCAGCGCGAGATACTGGCCAAGACATGCGCGCCGTCTGGTGGCGACCGCTGTGATGCCGAATGTAGCAATTAAGTGAGAATAAACAACAAACAACTTATCGTCTAATTTGAATGAATTCCCAGCATTTTATTAAATAAGGTATTGTTAACAACGATTTAGCGTAAAATAATTTCTACCCGAAGTCGATATTGGCACATCCTACATGTGAAATGAAATTTCTTCTTTATTTCTGCTCCAATGCTATGTTTAATGTACTATTGGCACGGTGCCTTAAATGTACTATTATTATTATTAGTATGTTTATGTGTATTAATACTATATATATACGGTGCATGTATATAAATGTGTATATGTGTGTATGTGTATGTGTGTGTGTGTGTGTGTGTGTATTATGTGTGTGTGTGTAGTGGGTTATGTGTGTGTGTTATGTATGTATACAACCCATCTGGCGATCTGACCCATATAGATGGGTCTGATACATATATAAATATATAGATATATATATATGTGTGATTATATATATGAGGGATATCTGCAGATGGATCTGACCCTCTTTGAAATCTATCAGATTATATAAGCCCGGATTATATATATATATCCTGCTATATAGATATTATATAATATATAGATAGGCGACCCATCATGCGTAGATATAATATATAGAGATATAATATATCATATATATATAATATCTATATATCATATCTATATTAATAGATCCTATATATCATATATATTAGATATAAACTCTAGAGATATATACTCATCTCTCTCTTTATCTAATTCTCTTTATAGATATTTCCGTATATCTCTCTAGAGATAAAAAGATTCATAATGTAGATATATCTCTCATCTCTATGTGCCGTATCTCTCTCGATAGAATCTCTCTCTAGCAACACATCTCTCTCTATAACTATATATATATCTATATAAACATATATATCTATATGTGTGTGTGTGTGTGTGTGTGTGTGTGTGTGTGTGTGTGTGTGTGTGTGTGTGTGTGTGTGTTACAACCCATCTGGCGATCTGACCCATCTCCAGATGGGTCTGACCCGTTTATAAATCCACAGATGGGTCGCCCATCTGCAGATAGGCGACCCATCTGCGGATCACTTGATGGACTGGAAACGGCCCATCTGCAGATGGTTCTGACCCTATTGCGGATCAGTGTGCATCGCTATTATACTCATGGATGTTAATCTATTCCTGCTTTGTGTTATAATACGAAGAAACAAAAAACTCATGCGTAACTTTGTAAACATAAGATTTAAAAGAAAATCATCCGCAAATGGTTTTGACTCAACTCTAGATTAGGAACTCATAACAAAAATTTTAACAGATTTTTATTTATTTCCGTTATGTGTAACATAATGTATGAAAGTTTGTGCCGTAGTTCCAAATTCTAAGCAACACAGAGAAAACATAATATAGAAAAAAATAATCTGCAGATGGTTCTGACCCATATCCAGATGGGTCAGAACCATCTGCAAATGGGTCAGACCCATCTGCAAACGGGTCAGACCCATCTGCATATGCTTCTGACCATTTCTGAGGATGGATAAGACCCGATTTCAAAAAAGTATCACATCATAATTGTTTTATCGACATTTATTAATATTTTGCGTGCCACAAAACCAAAAGAAATTCTGTGCTTACCACATCCAGAGAAGAAAGCAATTGGGTCAAATATCCTTAAATGGGTCAGAACCATCTGCAGATGGGCCGTTTTCAGTCCATCAAGAGATCCGAAGATGGGTCGCCCATCTGCAGATGGGCGATCCATCTGTGGATTTGTAAACGGGTCAGACCCATCTGCAGATGGGTCAGATCGGCAAATGGTTCTCTCTCTCTCTCTCGCTCTCTCTCTCTCTCTCTCTCTCTCTCTCTCTCTCTCTCTCTCTCTCTCTCTCTCTCTCTATATATATATATATATATATATATATATATATATATATATATATATATATATATATATATATATATATATATATATATATATATTATCAATGATTCATATATCTAGCCTTAATACCCTGCCACACTGGCGTCGGGCGAAGTCGGTTGTTAACATCTCACAGTCACATTTGTCGTGATCGTGGGGAAATGGCGGGAAAAACAGCTGCAACCACTCTTCAAACAACTGATTTACGATGAAAACCTGTCAATTTATTTCTACGTGAGTAGTTTCGTTTTTAATTAGAGCCGATATGCTTGGTTGATGTCCATAACTAAATGGAAAGAAGACATTTCCCGGCAGAGTAAGGCGAAGCGCCATCTATTTCTCGATCCCTCCCCTTGTCTGTGAATCTATTGTACCCCTGCCTCCCATTTCCCGGTGTCGAGTACCCGGTCCCTCCCCGTCCATGGACCCTACCCTGGAAGCAGCGGTTTTCCTCAAACCAGCGCAACTCCGCCCTACTGCCTTGTAAGAATACTGCAGGCATATCATCGTCAACTGGGAGGTCCCACACAAAGGTAATCCCGACTTTATGGGCGGCATCACTTATTAATTACTTTTCATTGAGGAAAACGCGTTTACCTTCAAAAGAAATTACCCTCTTTTCTCGTAAAATTGATCTGGGCGGAATAGTGCATATAGTCCGGCATTCACATTGGCATCGAGGAATATTTGGTCAATTTCACTTGATGACTTGGTCCTTTGAGGTGATGCCATTAAAGAATGACTTGGGTGTTTTTGAAAACCTCTATGAATTGAGAAAACCACGCGAGACCATATAACTGACAGGTAACTTGATGAGCATAGCCTCACTCAGTATAAACAGTCATGGGACACAACCATTGCATTAATGTTGTCGTAAGCTGGAGTGCAATGTTGTCGTTAGCTAGAGTATAATGTTGTCGTTGATGTGGAGTTATTTGATGGTAGTAATGCCATTTCATATGCAGCTATTCGGCGCGGCGTACCACTCTATGATGGTTATATCTCTGAGGTGCTATATTGGATTACGGTACATTATAGGCCGGCCCACATCAGCATCTCCACTTCACGAGCATAACCTGACAAGTGCGTGTTACGGTAGGATTGCTGGACGTCTATAAATTCTCCATTGCCTCATGGTCCAAGCATCACCAGCTGTAAATATCATCTAAGCAATATTTCAGTTGAGAGACCAGTTTCCCGAATATACTGCCCGTGATTTAAGTATGACTTAAGATTTGTGATCGAGATGTGTCCTTATTTAGGGCACCATTAACGGACTCGTTGAAACACTGCTTTCATGTGAATCTGTACCGCCATCGGTCTTCATAGGTGTCGTCGTCTGTGCGCCATCTATAACGATTGTATAAAGCATATGTATAAATTCATATGAAAATGTGTGCTGTAGATGCAACTGACGGAATGTGCAGCCCAACTGATCGCAGCATGGTCCAGCGATCTTTCCCCGAGATCGCTGAGTTCATGAACTATGATCCATGAGTCGGCACTATTTTTCATGCAATCCCAATTTTTGTCCGTTTTAGTCGAGTTGCTCCTTCATTTTCTTGTATTTTCAGATTATAGCGTTTTCATATATGGATTTAATGAAAACGGCCTGGGTCAGAGATTAGACTCATCTTCTCGGATACTAGGATGTGAGTAGGGATTCAGTCGGTGGGTTTTGTATTTTCAACAGCAGAATCTTTGATGAAATTCACCTTTTAGGGAAGGCATATAAGCGAGAGAATAAAAGAAGTAAGTGTCTAGATCTGGGGACTCCATACGGCAATGCCGGATGACCCGACGCCCCTGCTACACCTGACATCGATGACTATATGCCCCCCGAACACTTACCCCTTGTCTGCCGGTCTCCTCTCGGAATCTCTTTGACAAAAAGAATTCGGACAGTTTCCTTGATGGCCATGGATTAGACGCTTACCTGCAAACGACCATTTGGTCAGGTGTACATGAGGGTCGGGAAAGTTTTATTTGTAGCCTTGGTGAATTGAAGGAGCCTTTACCTATGAGAGCTAGGGCAACTGTGCCATTTGCTTGTATTTTGCGACAGGTTCACATAGATCTGAATGGATAGAAACCAGTAGAACCTGGTGGTGATTACTGGTGCTAAAGTTGCTCCGCTAAGATTCCAGCCAATATGCACAGTCCGTGTGTATAGATCAAGTTTAAATTCTTAGAATAAATCTTAACTCAAACATTGAAATACGCTGGATAAAATCGTTTATCACTCAAAAATGAAAATTGTATTTACTTCCGACACCTAAAACAACCCAAAAGGCATATAATACGAGCGACTCCGCGGGGCTGCTGCTCCAGTCATTGTCTGGTCAGGACAAAAAACCAAAAAACCCAACGCTCTTCCTGTGCTCGTCAACACCGCGTGTCATTATTAGCGACACTAGAGGGCAATCGCAATTTTCCACTTCCGCATCATCTTCGATGAATCCCGGGTTACGACCGGGTGAAATCTCGCCAATCCCACTGGAGATGAAATCCCGTTAAACAACGGAAATCCGTGCGTTATTACGTGTGTTCTAACGCCCTTGGGGAGAGAGCAAATCAGCTGTAATGGCTGCCACCATGTGGGGACTAGGGGGGGGGGGCAACATCTTTCATTACGAGCAGCTGCAATCGGGTACAAGTTGGTCGGGTGGGGGTGGGGCGCTGGGAGGCGCTGTGTGTGTGTGTGTGTGTGTGTGGGGGGGTGGGATGATGTAGTGAAGAACGTGATTGACTGACGGGGATCAACCATTGATTTCGATGGACGGCATTGAGCACCACATCATGAAATTTTATTAGAAATATTCAAAAAAAAATAGTATTTAATAGGCATTCCGTTTGGATTGACTTCCTATTCATAGATACATGAGGATTTAAAATGTTTGAGTTCCACAACTTAAGTTGGCGCAATGCTAATTGGTCTAATTCGATTTCCTCCCTCGCGAGCGAGATTATCCGTTCATTTCAACAAATGATCATTCTCAGAGTTTGAATTTCCTAACATGGTGTAAAGGATGAATGCGGTGTGCCTCACCAAGACCTCTTGAGTCGGGGCGTTAATATGATCAATGTTAGCTGTGGTCTTAACTCTGGTGGTGTTTGGTGGGGGTCACGTGAGGGGTGTATATTTCAACAAGAAACACAAGCTCTGAATCCAGCTGTTGACAAGAAGGCTCAGTCGCTGGGGTACCAGCGCACGACTTCTGACCTCCAGCCTAATATTACACTGATTCGATTGCACAGGCTTATTCTCGCGAGTGGCCTCCTCCGCAGGTAAATCCCGCAGATGCTGATCGAGACTTGGTCAGTGAGGCTATAAGGGTATGTGGTGGGTCGGGCAGGGAGGGGTGGGGGTGAGGGATTGTTCGGCTGATAGATAATTGAAGTAACGGACGGTCTCTTACTATGGTGAGGAGCGATCCGTTTGATCCTGGGCCAAGTGTCGCGTTGTAATACGGGCGTCAACAGGTCAAGTGACGTAGAGTCGGTCACGTGACCAGTCATGAAGGCGGCTGAACGTGTGGCTTGTATGTAGCGTGTGTGCATTCAATACAATGTCTAAAACAAATAGCACTTCAAGAAGATTTAGAAGAGGGTGAAGCTGACGAGAATCTCGTGTACAAACTCCCATTACAGGCCCTAGGGTTCCTCCTTACAATTTCCGTAACAAATCCATGCCGCATCAGTTAGAATCGCTGACACCGCGTCCTCTGGCTGATTTGGCGGCCGCACCCGGAGACCCCTCCGCCCACAGAGACCCCTCCGCACCCGGAGACCCCTTCGCCCCCAGAGACCCCTCCGGTCCAGTTCTCGTTGTGAACGCCGATCACGCTTTGTTTATGTTCAATATATAACAGTATGGATCAGAGGAAATAAGTCAAACAAGAAATTTGCATATCTGTTTTATATTTATAATCAAAGACTATATCTAATGAATTTATCACAATAGTGAATGACCACAATGTTTCACATGACATTGATCGTACTGCTGTGTTTAAGTCAATGAGAATAATAGTTCCATCGTTAGCATCAGGTGTTTATCGGCTGGGGAGAATGTAGCTGCTAGGACTTGGTCTGAGGACGGATAAATGTATTCGCAGGAAAGTGAGAATGAATCTACTGATGGAACGATATAAACAGGCATGAAAAAAGAAATGGAATGTTATTGCAATACATACGCACACACATTGACTGAGTATGCACGAGAAAACAATTCTTGGGATCACATAAGAAAATCTTTTGTTAGCTCTCGCCAATATACACTACAAACTAATACTTGAACACACCACTGACTAGTATTCCGGAGTTAATTTTGAAAACTCCATGCGATTTGTTATATACATCGGTTATTCAAAAATAAAAATAGGTTACGTCAAAGTCACAAATCGGATCCAAACGCTGTGCGAACGGCCCGGATATAGAACTTGGTCACTTGGGTCCGCCATCACCGAGAAGGTCAAACGTCACGTGCTTTGAATAATGGCATGTTATGCATACAGTCCTTGGCTATGCAATAACGGGAAAAGACGGTTGTGGCGCCCACTTGTGCTACGGAGGCACTTTCAGTGTGGTAGTACGACCTCACATAACCTCATCACGACCTCAAATGAGCTCATCACGATCTCACCTGACCACAACACGTCCTCACCACCAGCGGGTTTGTGCCTGCATTAGCGGGTGGTTGTAGCCTGCCATGGCAGCTGAGTTGCCCATGTTCATCGACCCCATTGAACTCATGGAGTAGGAAGAGTTCATCGACATCGAACCCAGTGACCCCCCCATCGAACTCATACATGTTGGCAAGGCTCCACCCCCCATCTGTGACGTCATAGAGGACATACCATAAGGCGATCCCATACTGCTGTTCTGGAGAGAAATGTCCTGGGCTTTGACGAGTCCTGATCCCATGCTCGCTTGACAAGGCTTACCATCGCGCACTAACACAGGTACAGCCACGCGGCGCGGCGCCGGCAGCGGCGTCAGCTCCAAACCTTTTTCTTGTCGCGCCTTCTTCAGCTTGTAGCGGTGGTTTTGGAACCAGATTTTCACCTGCGTAGGAGTGAGCCTTAAGATGCTAGCGAGGTGTTCCCGCTCCGGGGCGGACAGGTAACGCTGCTGTCGGAAGCGACGCTCTAGTTCGTACGTTTGAGCCTTAGAGAAGAGCACGCGACGTTTCTTCTTCTTGGATGAGGTGTTGTCGGAACTAGCGGCGTCGGTCAGATCCTTCGGGTCGTTCACTTTGGAGTCTTCGTGTTTGACATCAAGGTGTTTGTGTACGTTGTCTGTGACCTTCATTGCTGCGGCAAGGTCAGCAGTGGATACGTGGTTGGAGGTAGTCGAACCCATTGGAGGCGCGAGATGCGCGTTGGGGTTCACTTGTTGTGCAAAACCTGCAGGAAAAACGTCGTGGTTGTTCAGATGTGAAAATGTTCAACTTTTAATCCGTCATATGAAATTATTTACAGATATGTTTTCGAGTGGTCGTCCAAAGCATTGATTATTTCGTTATGAAACAATCATATGTGTGACGATACAGGAGGGTAAATTGTTCATTTAACTACCGTAAAATTGAATGGCAATTTTTTATTCCGTTATGACGAGTAGCATTACGACCACTCAACACTATGACGATACTGTTTTTAATTAATTAACCGTTATGATTTTCGATTAATTTGCATGACCAATATGGCTTGACGTGGAATCCGAAGTGGACATTGGTTTAAAAAAAATCAATGCAACTTAAATAATAAATTCTTTGAAAAAGTCGTAAGTAAAAAATTGGCTTTAGAAGATAATTATATAAGCGCAGTATGTCGTATAATTATGTAGACTAAATAAATATATTTCAATTGTTGTCCCATTCAATATGCTATAACGCAAGCTGCCATGTTTGTCAAGCCATAAGAAAATGTTTTTCTTTCCTTGACATATTATTCTTTGTCTGGAATAGTTTTATAATGCTGCACATATCTCTCCATATATTAATTCGCTCTGTGACTGCTGCGTTAATTCTACTGGGCACAGCCTTCAGGCCGTTAGTTGGGCTTACATCATCAGGTCCGAGAGATGTTCAACGGTTTAGGAGATCGCGTTCTTTGTGGGGTAGGCTTTATCACGTCGTTTAACATTCACCCGCCCCAGAATAAGACAAAACCGAAAATGTAAACAGCGAAAACGGCGCATCAGTTGCGCAAATGGCTAAACCCGCGTACATTAAATCGCTTATTAGCACGTGATTATTCGATAGGCTTTACACCCACCGCGGTATTGGAGTAAACCATACGTTTCGAAATGTTATAAATTATTATCAATGTGAATGAAATATCTGTACTAATTTTACTTACCAACAAAACGTTCAACAGCTACCCTGAAAATATTTAAATTGACCGAAGAGCATTTAATTACTTTTGATTTTGTAGAAAGATGAATATTGTCAAGAAGATATAGCAGAAGACAAGGGGCGGAGGTAATGGGTGCCGTGACCACACCACAGGAAGGAAAACACGCTATATTGTTTGTCTGTGTCACCAGATCACGATTGATACGATACTTTTTTGATGTCATAAATTTAGCTGGCTTGGGTTTTTATTAAACCTCAGTGTTTTTAAACATTATAAGTTTTTACTTGCAGAACATTTTAGCAAGAACATCTTTTAATTATTGTTTGTTGCTTACGTTATTCGAATTGTGCATTAAGTTAAATGACCTGATTAAATCAGCATATCCGAGATATGCCTCTTGCAAGTCAATAAAACAATAAGCAGGGTAGGGAGATGCATAAGCTGGACCTACCCGAGGCGTAAGCTGCGGCGGCGTCGTTGGTGTGGAGCCAGCGGGTATAAGGGTTGTCGGTGTCGTAGAAGCCGCCGGCACCCCCTGTCATGCCGCCCGTACTACCGGACGCCAACTCGCCCATCTCCACGCTGCTGGGCGGCGTCGACAGACCGCTATGACCAGACATACTCTCCGCGTCCTCCGCGTCTTCCTCCTCCTCCTCCTCGTCGTCCAACGGTAGATGACGTCGACGATGGGGCAGATCCTCGTCGTCGATATCGCTGATATCGTCGTCGTCTTCCTGCAAATCCAAGAGATCCTTCACATTAAAGCTAGTGGGGCGCATCTCCGAACGTACGCGCACGTGGCGCGGGATTTTGACCGGGGTCGCTTTTGAGATGACCATTTTTGGATGATGTGATCCCGTGGATAAATATAAGATAGAGTTTCTGGTCTCAATGACCAATACTAATATCAGTGGCAGAAATGAGCGGCATTTGACATGCACACTAAGTCCTTCAGACGCGTACGATGTGGCTGAAGAGGCTGCCTCTTGTCCCGGGAGTACCGCACGCAAGTGTCAAGAAGCAAGCTGCGTCGTGCTATCTCTGTCCGTACCTACAACGACCGCTGACGAGCCCTTCACGGCGCATTGAGAGATGCTCTCCGAGTCGAGTGCCTATATGTAGTATGTGGCTCCACAACCCCCGCCAACACCCTCACCCTCTAACAACTTGACTGAATATACAGCCTCAATTGGTTGAAACAGGTAGATAGAAGCCTCTTCTGATTGGACAGCACCTGAATCAGGTGGGCGGGATGAGGCGGCATCGATCGGCTGCTGAGGAGAGAGGAAGAGACAACGAACAGGCCTCATCATCACCACTAACCTACACCTCCATCGTTCCCGTTTAATGACGGGGCAAACAAGAGGTCCAATAGCACTCGGCCGTACCCCTCCGCAAATGACTGCCTCCTCTAACTCTCCCTTTCCTGCAGGGCATTGTTGCCGCCTCCGTGAGGACCAGAAAGGATCAGGAAGACCGCAGGCATAGTCCCAACCTGCTACTGTTCAACTAACAGCTTGCTCGGCCCAATGGCACGGCAAATGGGTGTTTTACAAATCCGGTTGCATCTTATTAGATCAGCATCGCAAACAATCTGTTTCCTTTGTTCAACTCTGGTTGGGCAGAGGTGCGTCAGGTAATCATACTTGATTTAGCGCGCTGTGACCTTCGGCAAACAAGGGTCACTGACAATGTGCTTCCGCAATCGGTTTTTGGGGGCGATTTTACGCTGTGGTCATTCATGGAATGTTTTTGTAGAAAGACAAATATCTCATCCGCAGCATTCGTTTTTGTGTGGGAACTTTAACAGCCAGTGGATCAAGCTGAATATGCAAATGGGGGATGGATGGAGGTCCATACGGGCAATAGTAGGTATAGACGATACACCCAAAGAAACACAGAGAGAAAGAAGGAAGGAGATAAAACTGGAGAAGAGAGGATGAAAGCGATAAGGAAGGGAAGGAGATAAAACTGGAGAAGAGAGAATGAAAGCGATAAGGAAGGGAAGGAGATAAAACTGGAGAAGAGAGAATGAAAGCGATAAGGGAGGGAAGCAGATAAAACAGGAGAAGAGAGAATGAAAGCGATAAGGAAGGGAAGGAGATAAAACTGGAGAAGAGAGAATGAAAGCGATAAGGAAGGGAAGGAGATAAAACTGGAGAAGAGAGAATGAAAGCGATAAGGAAGGGAAGGAGATAAAACTGGAGAAGAGAGAATGAAAGTGATAAGGAAGGGAAGGAGATAAAACTGGAGAAGAGAGAGAATTAAATCGATAAGGAAGGGAAGGAGATAAAACTGGAGAAGAGAGAATTAAAGCGATAAGGAAGGGAAGGAGTTAAAACTGGAGAAGAGAGAATGAAAGCGATAAGGAAGGGAAGGAGATAAAACTGGAGATGAGAGAATTAAAGCGATAAGGAAGGGAAGGAGATAAAACTGGAGAAGAGAGAATTAAAGCGATAAGGAAGGGAAGGAGATAAAACTGGAGAAGAGAGAATTAAAGCGATAAGGAAGGGAAGGAGATAAAACTGGAGATGAGAGAATTAAAGCGATAAGGAAGGGAAGGAGATAAAACTGGAGAAGAGAGAATGAAAGCGATAAGGAAGGGAAGGAGATAAAACTGGAGAAGAGAGGATGAAAGCGATAAGGAAGGGAAGGAGATAAAACTGGAGAAGAGAGAATGAAAGTGATAAGGAAGGGAAGGAGATAAAACTGGAGAAGATAGAATGAAAGCGATAAGGAAGGGAAGGAGAGAGAATAAAACTGGAGAAGACTGGAGAGAGATGAAAGCGATAAGGAAGGGAAGGAGATAAAACTGGAGAAGAGAGAATGAAAGTGATAAGGAAGGGAAGGAGATAAAACTGGAGAAGAGAGGATGAAAGTGATAAGGAGGGAAGGAGATAAAACTGGAGAAGAGAGAATGAAAGCGATAAAGGGGAGGGAAGGAGAAAACTGGAGAAGAGAGAATGAAAGCGATAAGGGAGGGAAGCAGATAAAACTGGAGAAGAGAGAATGAAAGTGATAAGGAAGGGAAGGAGATAAAACTGGAGAAGAGAGAATGAAAGCGATAAGGAAGGGAAGGAGATAAAACTGGAGAAGAGAGAATGAAAGCGATAAGGAAGGGAAGGAGATAAAACTGGAGAAGAGAGAATTAAAGCGATAAGGAAGGGAAGGAGATAAAACTGGAGAAGAGAGAATGAAAGTGATAAGGAAGGGAAGGAGATAAAACTGGAGAAGAGAGGATGAAAGCGATAAGAAAGGGAAGGAGATAAAACTGGAGAAGAGAGAATTAAAGCGATAAGGAAGGGAAGGAGGTAAAACTGGAGAAGAGAAAATGAAAGTGATAAGGAAGGGAAGGAGTTAAAACTTGAGAAGAGAGAATGAAAGCGATAAGGAAGGGAAGGAGATAAAACTGGAGATGAGAGAATGAAAGCGATCAGGGAAGGAAGGACGAGTGGGTGTATTGACGTCGAATAAAGTAATAAAGTATGTTTGAAAAGAAGCCTTACTGGCATGAATTAATCCTAGAAGAATTGAAGGAATTGCGAAGAGACTGGACAAGATTGTTTGTTCTCATGAACTCGTTTCCACTTTAGCCTCTCTATGGTGACTAACTCCCTCACCCAACCGGCCTGAGTTAGGCCCTCGTCTACGCCCTCATATACCCCCCCCCCCCCCCCCGCCCCCGCCACCTGGACAGCTGACCGCGAGTCAACCAATAACGGCTGCATCTGCGCATAATTGCCTATCAAGTGTAGATTGCCACTTTATCAGTTAAGTTTAAGGGATGTACATAAAGAACGGTTACACACGCACCGCTTGGTATAAAAGTAGGCTACAATTTGGACTTAATTCCATCATTGTTCGATGGATAAGTGACATTATTGAAATATTACTACCGTCTAAACCTTTACATTCACGGGCATTAAACTCTGGTACCATGTACTGGAACATCTGGATGTCACGAATTATGCGGCGTAATATATACATTTACATATAGCACCTCAGTACATAAGAGTTAATTACTTCTACTGATTGATTTGGCAGTATGGCATTATAGGCTGTATGGCATCAGACTATATGGTAAAAGGCTGTATAGTATCAGGCTAATTGATATGATGATGTATGGTATCAGGTTGTAGGGTATTATGCTCTACGGTATGAGGTTGTATGGTATAAGGCTGTACGGTATGAGGATATATGATATCAGGCTGTACTGTATGAGGATGTATGGTATAAGGCTGTACGGTATGAAGATGTATGGTATCAGGCTGTACGGTATGAGGATGTATGGTATCAGGTTGTACGGTATGAGGATGTATGGTATCAGGCTGTCTGTATGGGTATGAGGATGAGGATGTATGTATACAGGCTGTATATAGGCTGTACGGTATGACGGCTGTACGGTATGAGGATGTATGGTATCAGGCTGTACGGTATGAGGATGTATGGTACGCAGGCGGTAGTAGGTATTTGAGGATGTATGGTATCAGGCTGTACGGTATGAGGATCACGGGTATGGTCAGGCATGTACGGTATGAGGATGTATGGTATGTCACGAATGCGTACGTATGAGGATGTATGGTATCAGGCTGTACTGTACGGATTTATCAGGAGGATATGAGGATGTATGGCATACTGTATGGTATGAGGCTGTATGGTATCAGGCTGTACGGTATGATGTATGGATGGCTGTGGTATCAGGATGGTATCAGGCTGTACGGTATGAGGTATGTATGGTATGTATATGAGGCTGTACGGTATGAGGCTGTATCAGGCTGTACGGTATGAGGATGTATGGTATCAGGCCTGTACGGTATGAGGCTGTATGTATGGTATCAGGTATGGTATGTACTGGTATGAGGATATATGGTATCAGGCTGTACGGTATGAGGATGTATGGTATCAGGCTGTACGGTATGAGGATGTATGTACAGGCTGTATGGTATGAAGAGTATGTATGGTATCGGTATGAGGATGTATGGGCTGTACGGTATGAGGATGTATGGTATCAGGCTGTACGGTATGAGGATGTATGGTATCAGGCTGTACGGTATGAGGATGTATGGTATCAGGCTGTACGGTATGAGGATGTATGGTATCAGGCTGTACGGTATGAGGATGTATGGTATCAGGCTGTATGAGGATGTATGAGGTATGTATGGATGTATATCAGGCTGTACTGTGTATGTATGAGGTATGAGGATGTATGGTATCAGGCTGTACGGTATGAGGATGTATGGTATCAGGCTGTACTGTATGAGGATGTATGGTATCAGGCTGTACGGTATGAGGTTGTATGGTATAAGGCTGTACGGTATGAGGATATATGATATCAGGCTGTACGGTATGAGGATGTATGGTATCAGGCTGTACTGTATGAGGATGTATGGTACGGTATGATGTATGGGATACGGTATGGTATCAGGCTGTACGGTATGAGGATGTATGAGGCTGTACGGTATGAGGATGTATGGTATCAGGCTGATGTATGGTATCAGGCTGGTATGAGGATGTATGGTATCAGGCTGTACGGTATGAGGATGTATGGTATCAGGCTGTACGGTATGAGGGTATGAAGATGTATGGTATGAAGCCAGATGTCGTGGAGTTACACAGCGTCGTGACGTATGTAGCATGGCTGAGTGTATTTAATGACCATGAGGAATCTGGCCGAGTGGTTCGTAGCATCCAGACCTAAGATGCTTCTTCGCCTGGCCAGCTCGGCTCCCGAATTTAACTTCCGATCGCTCGCAACAACCAAGTGGACACCAGAGCATACTGTTTGAAGTCAATACAGATCATTGACATGATGTTCAAATGGTACTGGCAGATCATTGTTCAAATGGTACTGGCAGATCATTGTTCAAATGGTACTGGCAGATCATTGTTCAAATGGTACTGGCAGATCATTGTTCAAATGGTACTGGCAGATCTTTGTTCAAATGGTACTGGCAGATCATTGTTCAAATGGTACTGGCAGATCAATTCATGATGAACACTCTAATCCTGAAAATTGCTTCTGGTAAACGCAAACTGCCCAAACTACAAACCTAGTCTTTCTATTTCTTCGAGCGTGAGTTGATATTGCATTGATACAATAAACGGTTAAGTTAGCATTGATACAATGTACGGTTTCATTAGCATTGATGCAGTGTACGGTAACATTAGCATTGATACAATGTACGGTAACATTAGCATTGATGCAGTGTACGGTAACATTAGCATTGATACAATGTACGGTTACATTAGCATTTAACAGAGTTTAACAAGATTTGCTATAAAATATATAAACTCATAAATAAATGATCAACTTGATTGATCTGACAACACCTCAATCTCGATGCGAACACTCTCCGGTGGACTGATATTTCAATAAAGTTATTATTGTTTACAGATAACGTACGGAAATGTTTTCTCGGGTTTCTAGCGTTTATCTTTGAACCCATCCTAGAACGGGTAGCAGTCGAGTGAAATCTTTAGTGTTAATTGCCAATTAGTCACGCGTGATTTGACGATAGCTCAGGTGGTTGTCGTCCAACTTAAATTTATTGTTCGACGCGACGTACAACCTCCCGTGGGCGTATGTTTGCGACCCGGTGAGGGCAACTGACTAAGTGGGCGCTGTACTGACGTCACAATCATCATCATCCATTACCGTCACAGTGACACAACGTTTGTTAAAGCGACGTCAAACTCCAGTGTTTCATTTAATCTCCAATGCGGTTTTCATCGTGTATTATACAACGATCGCCATATCACAATTATCACAATCCCTTGAACTGATCTGCGAAATAATTGCGATCAATTACGTAATGGAGGATTTGGCTGGAGATAACTTCACGCATATGGGCTCTGTTCCGCGTTCGCTAAATCGATACCTACATCAACACCTGGCAATATGAGGACTAAGAAAAACTGTGGTACGTCAAGGCGCCCGCTTATACATGCCGCACGACGTACGCCAAGGTGCCCGCTTATACATGGCGTACGACGTACGCCAAGGTGCCCGCTTATACATCGCGTAAGACGTACGTCAAGGTGCCCTCTAATACATGGCGTACGACGTACGTCAAGGTGCCCGCTTATACATCGCGAACGACGTACGTCAAGGCGCCCGCTTATTTATGGCGTACGACGTTCGTCAAGGTGCCCGCTTATTCATGACGTACGAGGTTTGTCAAGGGACCTGCTAATACATGGCGTACGACGTTCGTCGAGGGACCTGCCAATACGTGGTTTAATAGATTCAAGTTAAGTCCGACGCTGTAATATCGCTCATGGTGAACTCACCGTGGTCAAACTTCCGCAGTCGCCGCCAATGCGCACGCATTCTAGTAGATGCGATACAGACAACATATTGGTATGAGTTGCCGTAGTAACTCGACAGGTAGTATATCCCGAAATCCTCTCTCCTCTCCTTCCCTCTCGAGTACCCTCAGTACTACTCCAAGCACTACTCGGGAAGTGGTTACTGGTCTCCACTAAGTACCTTGCGGTATCAAAGAGGACGAGGCTATCACGGAACAGCTGGTGTATTGGTTGGGAATGTTGACCCTGTGATAAGAAACAACCTGCTCCATAACAACAAGGCGCCAACTCGTCACTCAACTTAATCCCGCGTCCTCACCGCCATATGGGCCGGCATTTATCTCTCAAGCTGGGTTGAATGCATGCTGCGGTTGTACTGGCCGAGGAGAAGTCAGCGTGGCTAATATAAAGGCAATTCCCCTCCTCTGAACTGATTTGTAGGGCTACAAAGTGATGTGGTCCTAATTCCATCCGACCCCACGTTGAGTCCGCAAAAAGGTGCGAAACAGCCAGACTGGTTCCAACAACAGGGGTCCCTATAGCATTGCTATACAAGATAAGGACTTACATTTTGTCCGTAAAATTGCTTCTAGCTGTTGAATCATCCACATATTATAGCCCCGGTGATTCTCTAAATAACCCTGTAAGTTTGATATTTCTCCGATAAGTAGTCACCGATATATTGCATCTCAAATATGGCTAGAATGGTACAGCAAAAAGGTGTAAAAGGGGTCAGTTCAACCCGATGTGTCGTCACACTTTGTAACCCTATAAGGTTAAAGGACGGTGTGTACAATAAAACTGCTTCCGCTTGCGGAACATTGGCTTTTGTTTAAATGAAACTCTGGCCTCATCACAATTCAACAGTATTGATTTTTTTCTTTCGTGAATAACACACACTTGCTTGTTTAAAGTGAGCATTGAAAAAAAGCCTTGTTCGGATAGAGTTACGTCTGGATGCTAAACCATGCGAGGCTCACTCCCAGAGGTCACCAAAATCATACCCCGAACAGACTGTGTGTTTATACTCGACTATGTCGACCTCACTTGAGCATTGTTGTTTGTTGTCCCTCCTTTGATTGGCTCATTATCATGAAAATGGCAACGAGTTAGAGCTGAACAACAGATTGAGTAAGTGGTGAGAGAGATGAAAAAGGGGCTGATGGAATCGTTATTAGCGTTGGTATTGCTCTATTTTTTATATTTCATTTGATGGACGAATGTTATTATTCTTTGTGAATTCGGGACGGGCAGACAAACAATGATAGCGGGCATAGATACAGGTGTTTGACAGACAAACATGACGTGCATGTTGACTTTGTAGCGCCACCATGCGGTGAGAATCACGCCCGAGTGCTCCTGGAACGCGAGCTACCCTGGGAGAGGTCATAAAAAACGAGCGCTTCTCTGGTAATGTCGGCTGCACAGTTAATGATCTCGACAAAGCAAAGGCTTTTACCCTTGATTTCCGTATGCTTTACCTTAAGACAATGACAGTGGTTGGTATTGTCATTTATTTGCTCAATGCGCAAATGGTTTCGATGGTGCTGGGATCGAGGAGTTTGACGCGTCGGTCGGGGGTTGAGGGGAAGAGACGCGGGGGCGAGTGACTTGATATCATTGTTGGCCGTGACTCTAGCGGCGGCGACAAAGCGTGCTAAGTGATGAACGTGGAGAGGCGGCAGGCGTCTCCATTGGTCGAGCGCATCCTAGCGTGTCCCCCTGGCGGCCGTGAAGCAGCTCGACTCGTGCTGCCCGGCTCAGGTTAGGGTCCATTATGGCAGACATCGATCCCTCGCCACTTATAAGGCGATAACGGCTCGGTTGATCAAAGAACTCCCGTTGCTCCATTGTCGCTACACTCCATCCTCATCCTCCGCTTTAAAAGCAGAAAATTGTTGCTAGGCCACTTCGGATTTTTTATCATTTATCCGTGTAACCAGATTGCGTTCGATTAAAGCACCGAGCGACAGGAAGGAGGAAATTGTTGAGGATTTCAAAGATTCGGCACGGTTTACCGGATACACGCTTGGTGGCGTAGCGAAGAGAAATAGTTACTTTGGCAATTTTCATAATGTAGGAGGAGATATGCGATGATAAAGGCGAGGGTAGATTACTTTGTTTATGAGCGATTTGTTCACCCAGCATAGAACGGAGGGGGTTTTGGCTGAGAAGTATATGATTAACCGGGCGATGGTGTTAAAGAGGCCGTTCAGCCCCATATCGGGCACTTAGGGATCATTTTGTTAATACATTTCTACGCTTAACACAACATAAATAATTCCATCTTTTAATTTTACTTGATCGAAAATCATGCTGATAAATTTTCAGCATTATTATTTTACTGGAAATCAAAGTTATGGGCATCATTGCGCCAAAAATTAGACCTACAAGCAGGAAGGGTAATTTCTTACAACAAAAATGGCGATAGCCGAAGAAAGGATCTGTTTTCTGAGACCGCAAGGCCGAGTAGAGACTGAAAGTCTGAAAACTTTTAACATTCGGTTTCCAAGGTGCGGTTTCCTCGTTACAATATGGGACTATACAGTCTCTTTAACTTAGGAAGATCGTCTTTTTTCTCTACATAACCTTTGTTGCCAACTGTGTATCACGGCGGTAATGCGACTGCAATATCTCAAGGTTCCTCTGTATTAGCGTCACATTATTGCAGACTCGATTGACCTTCGGCTCAGAACATTGAGTTGATAACTGATCGTACTTATTGCAGTCTGTAGCAACATGCCTGATCAGCTGTCATTTCCAGTGGCTCATTCTGTCTTACAGGTAGTCCGTCGGTCCTTCAATAGAGAACTCGTGTCCACAATGTTTGTTACTTCATTTGGTCGTAACGTTATCCGTGAAATGATTCTTTACCCTTAATAATGTGGCCATTTAGTCCTTGAACTAGCTGGTCATCACTTGATGACGCGCATGTGGCGTCCTTCCGTCCTCGCTGCGCGTCAGAAGGAAGTGATGACGTCAGTGGGTTAGAGCGTCGACACCATCAATTTATCTAATTCAAGGCTTAAGCATTACATTGTTATCATTTGACATTCAATTTTAATATTCCTAATTCTGTTTATCGAGAATATTGAAGCTACTTTATAAGCTTTTCATATTATTGGTTTACTCAATAACAGCATGAATCAACAGTATTTTTTGTTTTACCTTGTTCTGTTTGTTGTAGTTTATTTAAAATGATCCGCTTTATTGTCACGACTGCCCCGGATCTCCTAATTTCTTCCCAGACGCAGTTGCTTCATTCCGGTACAGGTCTGCTAAGACACACTCTGGTACTGGCCCACTTTGAAGGCCCGTTTGACGTAGCTCCTTCATTGCTCGCTATTATCCCATTGTTGAACAGAATCCTGTTGGTCGCCACTCAGATAGGTGCTGTTTATGGCTGTCCAGCGCTCACCTTCCCGCCTCCAGCAGGAAGGTATATATGCATAGCGGGGACTATATAGCGTGGTGTGACCATAAACCTGAGATATACACTATACATGTCTACTTGCAGTTGACTCATTACAAAGTTGAACCGGCAGAAAAAATGGACTGAACCGAACGCAGCGCTGTTCCGCTGACTCGACTGCAGCTTGCGTGAATATCGTACGAATCAACCAGCAATGACAAACAGCTGACAAAATGGTACGTATGTATATACAACTGTTAAATATATGGAATAAACTCGCATACCGTGCCGGAATGAGGAATTATATGCAAATAAAGAAACTTACTTTGTCGCAAGCTCCGACACTGTGCGGCTCCGCGTAGCCGATGAATCCGTTTGATATGACAACTCCGATATTTGTCAGTTGCAAAACAACTTGGCCATTACAACTTGACATACGACAAATTAAAGATCCATTTTCGGCAATCGGGAGCAATTTGTATTTTGCGTCCGTTTTTGTGTCATGGTAAAAATGACTCCATGGCGAATCGTTTCGTGTTATTGGGACTGCCAAATAATCGATAATTTATCGATATATGCGCATTGAAAACAGCCTTTATTTACACAAATATGCATAGGAATACCGACCTGGACCAGGAACTTCGCATGCGCTATTCCATAATTTTGAGGTAGTATCGCTAGAAATTTGTCTGTTTTCAGCTCAGGGTGTATTATTGGGTCGACCGCGCGCCATATTTGGTTTATAATTCACGTCCCGTCAATAATAAGAAATCGGACTTTACAAAGGTCATAAGAATAGCCCAGGGTCACCGATTGGCACAATATTTTTCGGATATCATAACCAAAAGTAGTTGGGAATCGGTTAATGAATTGTTTTTCAGCAACAGAATTTTCATGGTTTTTAAATGAAATACAAGTCTTAATAACACAAGGATGTTAGACAGGGAATCCACGGGGTGGATCAGCGGGCTGCTGAACCACACGTGTCGTACCGCTAGGATAGGAGGTATATTAATTATACAACTCCAAAGTGTCATGCTACAATATCATTTTGTAGTAATTGATAAAGGCACGTTCCTTATAAAGTACAGCTACTTCTGTAAGTAAGAAGGGTAATGCGTCGAGTTTTATCGAATGCTTTGTCACCATAATCGTCCAATAATGACGTATATAAGCAAAGATAGTCTGGATTATGAACTTTATCCAGACAATAATTAATTCAGATTAACGAATCACATTTGAACCGTAAAAAATGGGAAAACATTGCTGGTATGTTATTTAGGTTTCGTCCAAATGAAAGTTTGAAGTTTAAAATATAACTTCAGCGTAGGAATTATAATCAGATCATTGACAATATATGTTCGGTCGCGCCTTAATATCCTTACAAAGACTCCGTCACATGGAAGAATATTCAGCACTCGATCGGGGTGTTTTCGTACTTTCGTCCTATTTTTTCCCCCACACCATTGGAAAATCATTGATTCTAGTATACCTGATTGGCTCAATCGAAGAGCGCATGCTTTCATTGTCTGGAAATTAAAAAGCGGTGGAACTTCTCTAGCAGAGGATGAAAATAATCCGCGCCACCGAAATCTGATATATCTCAGTGATCAGCGGGCGCGGCATCGCGCAATGGAGCAGCAATAGAAACCACTTCACTGGATATATGGAGTCAGACACTGATCTTAACTTCGACTTTATATTGCAATCTGTTCAAGCAGCAAAAACCTTTGCCCACAAATGGGCAAAAATATTATTTTTAGATACTTAAGTAAGAATTGTGAAAGCCCATTACCCGAGGCACTACAAGAACTAAGTATAATAACGAATATTACAATTGGCAAGATCACTTACGCGTGAGGGTCCGAGGTATTACGTACGCCTCTAAGCAGGGTATCAGAGAGAGGATGCGAGGCCCAAAGTGGGAATCTTAACCCAAGCTTTGTTTATTTGTTTGTGAAATAAGCCGTTAAGGAGTGACACTCAGCGGTGGTCGGGAGCGTGAAGAGCCGCCTGATCCTCACCAACAAGTGGCTTCCTCAAGTTTTCGGGGAGGAGGTCGTTGTCAGAGTGAGGACTTGTAAGTGAAGAGAAGAAACGAGGGCTGTTTACCTGCTCTATAGCGGGTCGCTCAGGTGTAGAGGAGACAGGGTTGTGGATGGTGAGAGGCCGGCTCTCTGCCAGCTGAGAGGGACCAAGAAGAGGTAGCTATCTAGCTTGGAGGGCACGAAGCTCGCACCACGACACGACTGGAGAGTGGCCTAAAGTCCCGTACACAATAAGCTTATATACGCCACCCACTCACCCACCCTCCCTCCTATTGACAGACTTAAATGTTTCGATATGCATTTATTTATCGCCGATTTCGACGGCAGTCAGACTTTGGCCGTGCCTTTCGAGGGCAGTGCAAAGAAAAGCATATGGCAGTGAATAGGGCTCAATCAGACGGGTTAGCAGCGGAGAGGCTCAAGATAAGAGGCCCATATGGGGGTGGGGAAAAGAGGCAGCAATCCACTGTGTACAGAGCTCTCCACTGCAGAGATGACTGCTCCAAATGGGCCAGCCAATATTCGCGGACGCTGACGGTGGTACCTGGCAGCTTCTCCCGGCCTCCACCAACCCGCGTCCCCGACAATTCCTTCTTTACCTGTCGTTTTCCGGATGTTCTATTGTATCCCTATAAATATACTTCCTAGTCTCAGAATATTCACGCGCCCCGCTGTGATGCTAATCGCTAAAAGGAAGTTTACAAATTGACTTCTCTTTTAGGTGGGGTTGGCTGAATGCCGGAGACAGTGTTCGTGGCTTTGGATCGATGTCAAAACTCGGATTGAGACATTTCTATCGTTTGGACAGAGCGACAAGAAGCGCCCCCGAGAGGAGTGCTATTCAAACATGGTTGCCTGTGCTCCATTACCCTGCTACTTGGATCTCCAACACCACTCGGCGCGATGTGCTACCCCGACCCTCACCCCACTCACCCACTCACCCACTCACCCCACTCCTCCTACCAACCCGCTGGAAGGGCGAGTCATGCGGATGAATCCAGTGGTAATTTGAAGAGCGTCGGTGTTAGTGGATTAACAGCGAGATTTGACAAACACTCAGATCAGAAAGTAAGCACAGCTAGAAGAGGAATCTACATACATGTCTAATCACCTTTTGACAACATGGCAGTCGCTGTCTGTGTCTCATTTGCCCTCCTCGTTTCGGTGTCGATCGGGGCGAAGAATCACCTCATCTCTAACTTGCCGGTTTTATGCCTTGCACCTCACATGAATCGCGGTCAATTTATTGCATTCATGTATTAAATATCTAAATCACCAAACCTTATTCTTGCGCAGTAAATCTGATATACAATGATATTTTGTGGAGGGCTGAACCAATCATACCCCTCCCTGATCCAGTATGTCAATCACCGTCTTATCAGTCTACCTCAACCGGTTTCCGCCGCTTGTCACTGTCCGTGACTAATCTACACACACAATTATATTTCAGATAAGTTTTAAATTCATATGCTTCCAACCTTTTCAAAAGGTACAGTTAACTTTTATTGTTATCCGCTTAGTGAGGACCGACATATATTTGCATATCAACAAAAGATGTTGTTTTTCCATTAAAGGATTTTGTGGATGTATAAGGGCAAGCTTTCACTCACGCCGTCCCGTCTGTTAACCAACCTGCAGAAACACAGCTGCATCTAATCTGACTGTTAATTTCTCGCAGCATTTATTCAATGGGTTCCATCAATAATAAGTATTATTATTTAAATTGAACCATTTAAATCAGTCGTCTTTTATTAATAAAGTGTTTCGATATCTATTTGAAAACCATATGGACATGCGTTATAATAAGCTGTAGATGCTTATTGGTCGATCGAAGTCGGTGTATGATTAATACCAGACTGCTGACTCATCATGTTTAGCCTGAAAAGGAAGAATCCCCTCGAGGTGATACAACATCGCTGTGATAGAATGCGTCAACCACTGAGGATACGTCCACATGCTTAAGCACGCAGCGTCCTTCATCCGTGTGATCCACACGATAAGTCGAGTATTTTCCTTCAATTCAAAATGACAGTAATTTTTCTGGCCATGAATATATACACCTTATCGAGCAAGCCCACCATAAGACTCAGTCGGACTCAGTCACTCAAACAGGCGAATCCATTCTGAGAAAATTAACATACGAAATATACAGAGAATACACTAGTTTCTGCCAATCGGTAGAAACGTGGAAATTAATAATAACGCATCTAGCCACTCACACACTTCTGTATATCAACACAGCTGGCTCTCAGTCCCAACAACACAGCAGACTTAGTATACCACGAGTTCCAATAACATCAGACTCTCAGTATACCACGAGTTCCAATAACACAACAGACTCTCAGTATACCACGAGTTCCAATAACACAACAGACTCTCAGTATACCACGAGTTCCAATAACACAACAGACTCTCGGTATACCACGAGTTCCAATAACACATCAGACTCTCAGTATACCACGAGTTCCAATAACACATCAGACTCTCAGTATACCACGAGTTCCAATAACACAACAGACTCTCAGTATACCACGAGTTCCAATAACACAACAGACTCTCAGTATACCACGAGTTCCAATAACACAACAGACTCTCGGTATACCACGAGTTCCAATAACACATCAGACTCTCAGTATACCACGAGTTCCAATAACACAACAGACTCTCAGTATACCACGAGTTCCAATAACACAGCAGACTCTCAGTATACAACGAGTTCCAATAACACATCAGACTCTCAGTATACCTCGAGTTCCAATAACACAGCAGACTCTTGGTATACCACGAGTTCCAATAACACATCAGACTCTCAGTATACCACGAGTTCCAATAACACAACAGACTCTCGGTATACCACGAGTTCCAGCAACACAAGAAGGTAGCGGACACAACATCAGACTCCTTCATTGCATCCAATGCAACATCAGACTCCTATACCACGTCAGACTCCAATGCAACATCAGACTCCTATACCACGTCAGACTTCTATACCACATAAGAATCCTGCACTACATCAGACTCATACACTACTTGAGCGCCTACACTAAATCAGACTCATACACAGCATGAGCGCCTACACTACATCAGACTCATACACTGCATGAGCGCCTACACTAAATCAGACTCATACACTGCATGAGCGCCTACACTACATCAGACTCATACACAGCATGAGCGCCTACACTACATCAGACTCATACACAGCATGAGCGCCTACACTACATCAGACTCATACACAGCATGAGCGCATACACTACATCAGACTCATACACAGCATGAGCGCCTACACTACATCAGACTCATACACAGCATGAGCGCCTACACTACATCAGACTCATACACTGCTTGAGCGCCTACACTAAATCAGCGCCTCATACACAGCATGAGCGCCTACACTACATCAGACTCATACACATCATGAGCGCCTACACTACACAGACTCATACACAGCATGAGCGCCTACACTACATCAGACTCATACACTGCATGAGCGCCTACACTACATCAGACTCATACACAGCATGAGTGCCTACACTACATCAGACTCAAATACAACATCAGACACCTACATTATATGAGCGCCTACGCTGTATCAGATCCCGACACTCCATCAGTCCTACCAAACACTGCACTCCTTTTAACTCCTACACTGCACGGAACTCCCACCCCTTCAGATAACTTCTGCACTAAAATAAATAACTGCACTCTGGTTAATCTTAACACTACGCCAAATTTCCACAATACGCCAAACTTCCACGCTACACCAAGTTTCTACACTACACCAAACTTCCATACTACGCCAAACATCCCCACTTCACCAAACGTCCACACTACGCCAAACGGCCACACTACACCAAACTTCCACAACACACCAAACTTCCATACTATATCAAGCTTCCACACTACACCGAATGCCCACACTATACCAAACTCCCGCACGACCCCAGAGGTCCTCATTACGCCGAACTGTCACACCACACAAAATGTCCACACCACACCAAGCGTCCACAATACGCCAAAGTTCCACACTACACCAAACTTCCACGCTACGCCAAATATCTACACTATACAAAACTCCTACACTACACAAAACTCCTACACCACACAGAACTCCTACATCACACAAAATTCCTACACCACACAAAATTCCTACACCACACACAATTCCTACACCACATCAACCACCCACACAGTTCCGACACTACACAATGCTTCTACACTTCTGTAGACTTCCACTTCACAATTCACGATTAACTCATTCATAAGACTAAACTCCTAAACTCTACCCAACTCTTCCACGACATCAATCCTCAAAACTCCGCCTATAGCTCTTACACTTCACCGCACGTCTACAAATCATCAACTTTCTTATTTCATCTAGTTCCTACACTTCACCGTACGTCTATAAATCATCAACGTCCTATACACTTCATCTAGCTCCTACACTTCACCGCACGTCTACAAATCATCAACGTCCTATACACTTCATCTAGCTCCTACACATCACCGCACGTCTACAAATCATCAACGTCCTATACACTTCATCTAGCTCCTACACTTCACCGCACGTCTACAAATCATCAACGTCCTATACACTTCATCTAGCTCCTACACTTCACCGCACGTCTACAAATCATCAACGTCCTATACACTTCAACTAGCTCCTACACGTTACCGTACGTCTACAATTTCATCAACTTCCTATACACTTCATCTAGCTGCTACACTTCACCGCACGTCTACACATCACCAACGTCCTATACACTTCATCTAGCTCTTACACTTCACCGCACGTCTACAAATCATCAACTTTCTACACTTCATCTAGCTCCTACACTTCACCGCACGTCTACACATCACCAACGTCCTATACACTTCATCTAGCTCTTCCACTTCACCGCACGTCTACAAATCATCAACTTCCTACACTTCATCTAGCTCCTACACTTCACCGCACGTCTACAAATCATCAACGTCCTATACACTTCATCTAGCTACTTCACTGCACCGTACGTCTACACATCACCAACGTCCTATACACTTCATCTAGCTCCTACACTTCACCGTACGTCTACACATCATCAACATCCTACACTTCATCTAGCTCCTACACTTCACCATACGCTGACAATTCTTCAAGCTCTTATATGATTAGTGTCATTGACTTGACAACTGCGTGGTAGTATATGTATCGAAACCACATCGGATGTAAGCCCAGCAGGTGTCTGTCGATATGACGCACTTCCGTTACGTACATCGGAATGTGTACAGCTCTTTTATTTATCAAACCTATAGTTCGTATGAAGTGCCCCCGCCCACAATCACCACGCCCCCCTCCCCTAATTTCCACGCCATCCCCTCCCCAATCACCACGCCACCCCCTCCTCAATCACCACGTCACCCCTCCACCCTCCCCCGCCGCCCCAACCCCCCCCCCCCCCCCCACTCACCCCCACTCCCCCTCCCCCGTTGCTGCTCTGTCTAGCCAGACATGGACTCGGAGGATTTCATTACACGGCGTTCTCGTGGAAGCTTTCTCTGTTCAGCCTCCCTGTTAGAGTTCGTACAAACACTCATATAAATACGAGCGTGGTATCCGTTTTACTGTCTGCTTCTCCTCTTGACCGCTGTAAGGGGCCGCCAAATAAGGGGCCGATTAATGACAACAAGCGCGTTCCGCACCCCTCCCGCTGGTAGCTAGGCACCAGCCCGTAGCGAGCATCCCATACGGAGGCAGATGGCCCATCCCTGGTGGTAGCTATAAAACGTGGGTGTTGCTGAGAGGGGCGCTACCGTGTCCGCCGCCATCACGCCCGCTGTCAACACGGGCCACGCTGGCTGCCGCACAGACAGATGGATCACACCCACCCCTCCTGTGTTGGCTCCGCGTGGGGTCGACGACAAGTACCCGGTTTGTCACGGTGCTTTGTCAACAAACCGCACCATTCCTCGAAATGAACAAACCGGGTCGCGTGTTTTCTGTAGCAGAAAATACTTTAATCAAGGAAGCAATCACAAGCTGTTATTTATTTATATAAAAAATGGTGGTCGTTAATGGGACTGAGAACTGTGGGAGAGTCCTGCCATACTAGGCACATGAACCTAGAGCTGATTGCGGTCACAAAGGAGGTATACCTCATAAAGACACCTGCTGCCACCAGAGGATCAGCATCCTTCTCCACGGAGTATGTACAACTGGAAGTGACCCATCGGCTCAGCCTGGCTCGATTTCTCACGTATATGGCATTATCTCGGTCATTATCTAGGTAAGGTATCGCTGTGCTCGAAAAGTCCATTAAGCCAAATAATCGTTTTGATGTGAAATTCTCGTGTCATAAGAAACACATGGGATGTGCAACAGAACTCATTGGAAACTTAATGTGCAGTGAACGACTGGGAAATAATTGGGTGAAGCATTAACTTAATGCACAAATACGCATGCGTCAGTGTTGTTGATTTCTGCGGATAAATTCCGACAAATAACACAAGTAAAGGAAAAGCGAGTGAGAGTAAGGTACTGAAAAAGTGAAAAAGGCGAAAAGTAACAGCAGACAGAGGCTCTCTCCTTGGGATCAATTTCAATCACCACTTACTGTTCAACGATGTTTGGGCAAGTAAGTGCAACAGAATGAGACTGCATTGAATCTGCGCTATATATATATATATATATATATAGATATATATATATAGAGATATATATAGATAGAGATATATATATATATATATATATATATATAGAGATATCTATATATAGATATATATATATATATATCTATATATATATATCTATATAGATATAGATATCTATCTCTATATATACATATATATCTATATATATATATATATCTCTATCTATATATATATCTATTCTCTATATATATATATATATATATATCTATATATATATATCTATCTATATATATATATATATATATATATATATATATATATATATATATATATATATATATATATATATCCGCAAAATCGGATCCGATCCGCGACAATTTATCCCTAATTTTTAGACGGGATGTGATTTATAAACCATATATAGGAAAATTATTGATAATAGCTATCTGTGACTGGATACGCGAAACTACCAGATAATGATGGAATTGCTTATCCGTAGTTACTCAAACGAGCGCTGTATTCGCATGTTGTGCTGCCCTAGGGCTGTTTTGAAGCGCCAATATCGACAATGATCAATGATTTTCGTGTTCCCAAAACCAAATGTTGATAATGATCAATTCTTTTTCAGTAGCTACATAAGAACGATAACAAGAATCGAATCGGCGAAAAATGCATCTTTAAATTGTATAATTTGCAAAAGCATTCCTAACAATAGCGACATTTAAGTGAATCTATTTATATATCTTCCCAGAGGTACTCAGGCTCATAATGGACTGCCAAATAGCAGCGGACAACTCACGTTCCTGTAAGATCATGAAGGGTGTTTTGTGCGTGGGTTGTCTCCAAAAACCATCGACGAAAAGTCGATTTCTGCTCAATTCGAATTTCAGTGAGGATGAAGATATGCAAAACGTATCCCATTGTTCACACGTAAAACTTTTTATAACGTCGGGATTGCTTACAAAATAGGTACCACAAGGCTCATGATCTGTCAATAAGAAACACTACCAGCTATGCTCGCCTCATACCATTTATCAGGATTTCAAACATATGTTAGAAAAATGTACTTACACGTTTATCAAGAGAATTGAACTATCAGTGTAACACAGTTTGCTGTGGTGCCATTTTGGACCCATTTGTACCGTATTTCGTATGTAACTTAATTACGCATAACTTGTATACCATGGGTCTGTGAAATAAATTAATATTACTATTATTATTTTTTAACTTTGCTGTTACACAATATGTACCTAACTATTGGTATTGAACACTTTCTTTTTCAGAGGTAAGGTTTTATTACCTGATCAGCTCTATGGTTTGATTAGCTAATCAGAGGTATGGTTTGCTGTGCGGTTTTATTACTTTGAGTTGTGGTGCGGTTTTAGGACACAACATTTTTGTCATCAAAGCTATATCTCTCCGTGTACACTCTGGTTTAACTTTACATCTTCATTCATGGAACTTTCCATCCAATGTCTGTCACTTAATGAGTTTATATCAGCACCACCATCAATGTTACACCAGCTAATGTCAGCACCACCATCATTGTAACGCAAGCTAATGTCAGAACTACCACGTAAAACCAGCTAATGTCAGAACTACCATCAATGTAAAACCAGCTAATGTCAGAACTACCATCAATGTAACGCCAGCTAATGTCAGCACTACCATCAATGTAACGCCAGCTAATGTCATATCTACCATCAATGTAAAACCAGCTAATGTCAGCACTACAATCAATGTAACGCCAGCTAATGTCATATCTACCATCAATGTAAAACCAGCTAATGTCAGCACTACAATCAATGTAACGCCAGCTAATGTCATATCTACCATCAATGTAAAACCAGCTAATGTCAGCACTACAATCATTGTAACACCAGCTAATGTCAGAACTACCATCAATGTAAAACCAGCTAATGTCAGAACTACCATCAATGTAAAACCAGCTAATGTCAGAACTACCATCAATGTAACGCCAGCTAATGTCAGAACTACCATCAATGTAAAACCAGCTAATGTCAGAACTACCATCAATGTAACGCCAGCTAATGTCATATCTACCATCAATGTAAAACCAGCTAATGTCAGCACTACAATCATTGTAACACCAGCTAATGTCAGAACTACCATCAATGTAAAACCAGCTAATGTCAGAACTACCATCAATGTAACCCCAGCTAATGTCATCACTACAATCATTGTAACACCAGCTAATGTCAGAACTACCATCAATTTAAAACCAGCTAATGTCAGAACTACCATCAATGTAACCCCAGCTAATGTCAGAACTACCATCATTGTAACACCAGCTAATGTCAGAACTACCATCAATGTAAAACCAGCTAATGTCAGAACTACCATCAATGTAAAACCAGCTAATGTCAGAACTACCATCAATGTAACCCCAGCTAATGTCATCACTACAATCATTGTAACACCAGCTAATGTCAGAACTACCATCAATGTAAAACCAGCTAATGTCAGAACTACCATCAATGTAAAACCAGCTAATGTCAGAACTACCATCAATGTAAAACCAGCTAATGTCAGAACTACCATCAATGTAACGCCAGCTAATGTCATATCTACCATCAATGTAAAACCAGCTAATGTCAGAACTACCATCAATGTAACCCCAGCTAATGTCATCACTACCATAAATGTAACACAAGCCAATGTCCGCACTAACATCAATGTACCAGTAGCTAATGTCAGCACTACAATCATTGTAACACCAGCTAATGTCAGCTCTACCATCATTGTAACCCCAGCCAATGTCAGCCCTACAATCTTTGTAACGCCAGCTTATGTCAGCACCACCATCATTGTAACCCCAGCCAATGTCAGCACAACCATCATTGTAACCCCAGCTAATGTCAGCGCAACCATCATTTAACCCCAATTATGTAAGCACCGGCAGACCTGTTACTCCAGTGACACCACCTATAGCATCGTAACCCCGCTCGTTTGAGACTCGCCGGGTCACAGACGAGTTTCTTGCAGCACTCAGAGCAGTAATCGTTCTCATCTGTCAGGTGTAGTCTTGTCACGCAACAGTTCTATCATTACCTTCCTGCTGGCCAGATCGATATGAGCTCGACAATAATTACACTTCCTTGTTTGATGGATGACACGGAGTCATAACGGAGTCGCAGGTAGCACACACACCAGGTGACAATAGGTGGTGACAATAATTGCTATATCACTCGTCGGCTACTTGATCTCAGGGATTCTCTCCTTAACATCCCCACATCACCGCACCCTTAACCCTACACTCAACAACCACCCCCACCCTCCCCCTCACCCCCCCCCCCCCACACACACATGCCACCAGTTACTACCCCATCCCTGAACTTTCCCCAACATCATAATCCAATCTCACAAGAGACAATGAAATGCGCTATCAGATCAGCCATCCTACAACCTAATCGATTGTTTTCATACTTTTCTTTGCACATTCAATATCTGCTCCTGGCGTCACTGTTATACTTGCCGTCAACCAGTAGTCCTACTACTTTTGGAGAGTGGCACTTAACATAGTTGACCGCCTCTATCTCAGCCCAATTGACTTGCACCTGATCTTTGAACATGACCTTGTAGAGTCAATAAGCTGCTCGCTACCTTGCCTGATCGGTCCGTTAGTGAAGCAGAAGTAAGCGGCAGACATTTCCTTAAAAGCAGGCAATTTGGTCAGCAATGGAAGTCGGGTATTGTAATGGGCTCTCTCGGGATGGGCACGCGAGCTAGCCCTGATCCTCTTATGGCCCACTGACTTCTTGATGAGGCTAACATCCTGGCCTTCTCTAGCCCCATGTAATCTCTAATTATTACAGTCGTTTTGTACTAACTCTGGCGCCGAGGCATCAAAGTAAAAGCGATCGACTAGTTGATTGTTGTTGCAGAACTAGTTAAATGCGCTCAGTGAATTGCAGCCGAGGTATTTATGATTGTGACTATACGTCTCTACTGGTGGTATACTCATATCAACTCCTTATACGCCCGTGTTTAATGGGTTGTCAAATGTTTTGGTGTTTAAGATGGTGTTGATTGAAAAATACAAGGAACACGAAAAGCGAAAAATTATCGATAATTGTAGGATCGTGAAGATCATGAAGACGATAATGAAGATGAGATTTAAAATGATAATGCTTTCGGCAACAATGGTAATGATGATGATGATGATGATGACGATGATAATGATGATGATGATAATAATGATGATGATGATGATGATGATGATGATGATGATGATGATGATGATGATGATGATGATGATGATGATGATGATGATTCATTCATTTCACCTGATTTCTTTGTTGGATTCCCACTGAGTTAAGCGAGTCTATCAGGCAATGACATTTATCATCGAGAATCATCAGAGGAATCACCATCAATTCCGTCACGTGACTACAACATGGCCGCCTACCGGATGGCGCGTAGCGAGCGTCGCCGACTACTCTATTTCCGGATCGCTTTCAGGATAAATAGTGACAAATGCGCCGCAGTTGAAGCAAATTGCAGGCCTTTCCCTGGTAATGGGCGGGATGCAGCCAGAGGAAAATGAAATGAATTGACTAGTTATATACGGCGATAAATCTATGTCTAAATTGTTTGCTTACAAACAGAAAAGGTGAATAGCGGACGGGTGGGTACTCAGCGTGTTAAGGTGGGTCAGCGACCGGCAGATTGGGCGCGGGGATTGCATGTGATGCGAGGGAAAGGGAGGGGGCTAGGGCTGAGGGGTAAGTGGCGAACGGGCCGGGTAAAGCGGGGTGAGGACAGGTGAGCGCAGCGATTCATTGTGATTAATGCTGTAATCTACATGAGTTGGGGGATGTGTCGACTGTTGCTTTGCTTTTACCACATAATGAACGCTCCCTATTTCCAGCCAAATTGCTCCGAGGCAAATGAAAAGAGCCGGCAATAAAGTGCTAATTCTACATGGAGCGACTGGGTGATGGCGGCCACTCCGGCTTTCCATACGGTTTCATTGCTAACTCAAACATGATATCGTGCCCGGGTTTCCATACTTCATTACTCTCCACAATATCACCCCTCGCCCGCTGCTGTTTCCTGTGCGTCGTAGATTCTATTCGCAGTACTTGTAATAACAGGGACAGAAAGCAAGTTTGAGGCACGCAAGTCTACGCTGTGATGTTTAAAGAAAATAACTGACCAATTACATATTTAAGCTCTTAAGATGCCCAATAACGATTTTTTTAAGGGTCCTTTTTATACTACAAAAACTGTTATATCTTGGTTCACATATTTGGACGAGCAATGATATTTTCCTATGGCTAAAGTTTATCTTAATTTCACAGTTGAATATGACGATAAAATTGAAGACGTGAGACTTGTGATCGGCACTTGACAATACGTTTGTTTAAACGAATAGTATATAGGTTTAGTAGATTCATGGATAAAGGCATTGCGTTAATTTTCATAATTTTCAATAACTGAACGATTTTTTGCCAAATGTAATGTGTATACAAACAAGATGCAATACTCGAAATTATAATTTAATTTGATTTAATTATTCTCCCCAACAGCGATTTACCAAGCTATATACCCCTTAGTTGGCTTAATGAGTGTTATTGATCTGCATGTCAAGTCGGGAGGAATACTTCACTACCCAGGACAGAGACTTCACTACACAGGACAGAGACTTGTCGGTTCTTGCGGCGTCGAACGTGCGGCCATGGTGGTCAAGCAACCATCTACTCCCGAATCAACCCGAGCCCAACCGGGGATTCCCGAGCAACATCCCAAGACGAGTTGGTGTCACAAGGTGGGCGGGACGAGGTGATGGCGTGAGGGACTTGGAGGGATGGCAAGATGAGACCATCATTGTCTGGATCACCACGAGCCAATCAACGGATCGCGTTCTCATCCAGCACCTGTCACGATGAGCACACACATTAGAAGCGGTGGATCCATTAGAAATCCAAATAACGCTGACACGCTGAAAGAAGCGTAAGTATAACCCGGTCAGGTATGAGCCCAGGTGAGCGTAACGAGCCCAAAGCCGGGTAGGGGGATGTGTCTTGATCACTTACACTGCGAAGGCCAGGTGCGCGGGAGTGATCCATTGAAAAGAATCATCTCTCCCCTAAAGAGATAATTGGTGTCGATTTATACGGGAGCCGTGGCGTAACTGGAAAGTGGGGCTATTAATGACAGCGATCATATCTAGTCTCTGATTCCGGTACATGTAGTTTTTCTTGAGATAACATATTGGACATTTCCCATACAGGGACTAATTACCCGCCGTACTCCATTGTTTCATCAAACACTAAATTGATTGAAATTCCAGTATCTGCCACGCATTTTGTACCAACTAACAAGCTGCACAACAACATGCGACTAACTTATGACTATTTATGACAAGAATAAGACTAACCGAGGAGTCCATGACGACTATTTGTTTAGACAGGTGGACATGTGTCACTCACCGAGACAGGATGGTTCTGTGGCCGGGGGTTACACGTTAGTAGCTCGTATGAGGGGGTGTGGTGATTCACTGCTGAATGATACATCTGATGACGCGGCACAACGCGTCGCTGATGGTACGCGATGCGATGATCAGTACCAAATATAGCTCCGGTCGAACGGTAATATGAATATATACTTGTAGGGCTATACCAAATAAAGCCTAGACAATATTTCTCACAGTCTTGCGCTATATATGATGAGACTGAAGAGGAGGAGGCTAACGACAAAACACGCGGTGGCTGACTGAATACAGCTGTCACTAGGCTTACGACAATACACGCGGTGGCTGACTGAAAGCAGCTGTCACTAGGCTAACGACAGTACAAGCTAGCAGACTGAATGCAACTGTCACTAGGCTAACGACAGTACATGCTAGTTGACTTAATGCAACTGTCACTAGGTTAACGACAGTACATGCTGGATGACTGAATGCAACTGTCACTAGGCTAACGACAGTACATGCTTTCTGACTGAATACAGCTGTGCCAAAGTAGTGACAATGATGGGGTTGAATTGTCATTCATCGGTGCTACCGTTGATGCTGGCTAGAACTTTAGTGATTATTGCTTAGGCTATCTAAGGTGACGCTTAAGTGACAAAGATGGATGACTATTTAACAGTAGTGTGTATATTGGTAGAGGACATTGAAAGTCGTTGATGCTTGGATGGATTAGACAAGCGGACATTTTGAGTGAATGTAGTTTTTCTACCGTCCAACTGCTTCAGTGAAATTTGATGCTTGAATTTAGGATTAAGATGCAAGTGTATGTGGCCATTGGGGCTAGATTGTGAAAATGACAAGACTTTATAGATAAGCTAAGCTCATTGATGCTTCATTGTTAAATAGGAATGTTTACATACCCTAAAGTTTTGAATGTTTTAGAGAGAATAAAGTTGAGGTTATACGAGGAGGTTAACATTTCGGTAGGTGACGAAATATACCAACGTCTAGCACATATAGGAAGAACTGCAGAGATATATCACTTATTTATACTTTAGTTATTGTGAATGAACTCATGATGCGTAAACTATCGCGTGATATACTGCCTATCTTTGATCTGCAGACATGAGAACTGTAGATTGTGTTCTATGTTTTACCATCAGTGATCTTTACTGAATCACACTTAATATCATCATATTAATCCTATCTCAATTGAATTCCTCCAAATTCCATCATATTGTTATCTCAACTGAACTTTTTTCAATACCATCATGTTAACGTCATCCGTATTCAATTTCTTTCTTTTAATGTCATGTCGACTTAAACCTCCCCACTCCTTCAGTACCATTAGATAAATGTTATCTCAACTAAATTCTACTTCATAGCCGTCATATTAATGTTATCTCAACTGAATTCTCCTTCAATGCTATCATATTAATGTTATCTCAACTGAATTCCCCTTCAATGCCATCATATTAATGTTATCTCAACTAAATTCTACTTCATAGCCATCATATTAATGTTATCTCAACTGAATTCCCCTTCAATGCCATCATATTAATGTTATCTCAACTAAATTCTACTTCATAGCCATCATATTAATGTTATCTCAACTGAATTCCCCTTCAATACCATCATATTGATTTTATCTCAACTGAATTCCCCTTCAATGCCATCATATTAATGCTATCTCAACTGAATTCCACTTAAATGCCGTCATATTAATGTTATCTCAAATGATTTCCCCTTCAATGTCATCAAATTAATGTTATCTCAAATCGGTCGATTCACACAAACCTGTTTCGGTCATGATAGGTATGATGCGTACTCCATTTCAACATTCATCTGCATTTATCAGTTGATCCTGATAAATATTCCATATTCATGTATTTCCGAGTATCGCTGTATTAATCAGGGGACGCTGATCGAGGAGACGCAACGAATCCAGTGAGGTTATGTGGAAACCTGCGAATATCGAATCATCGGAATTGTAAGACTTATTCTAGGGGCACTAGGGTTTGTGAGGCCCGTCAGCCGCATGGGATGAGGCATTAGATAAGCCATGGTAGCGCGGGGAATTCAAGAGGGCCTCTCGAGAAGTAACAGGAGACCCAAACGCCTCTCACCGTTCCCGGATGTACCAAGCACTCCAGGTGGCGCAAGACGGCGCCATCGTCGTCATAACAGCGCCATCCAGCGACCTGTGGGCAAACGAACGTCAGTCAAATATCCTAGATCAAAGATCGAAATTGCAATAACTAAATTAGCGGCTGGTAGATCAAAATAGATGATTAACTTGACGGTATCAGTAAGTTGCAGGTGTGGGTCAATATTTGCAGGAAGAGATTTGCCTTTTTCCAAGTTCTTTCTGGTCTGGGCTTGTCGAGATATGAACAAATGTTAACTCTTCAGGATAAAAGATTTAAAAGTTCATTCTACTTAATATCTCATGTAAACCTTGCATAGATGTGTCGGGGTATCATTTTGAGAGAAAATGTGCTATCACGTGACTGGTATAGGATAGGTAGTTAAACGTTAGACCACTATCAAACAGGAATAGAATATTTAAATGTCCAACAACAATAAAATGATATAAATTAATAAAAGATAATGTGATTGCGTAACCAAAATAAGGTGCTAATGAGTTACTCAGTCTAGACAGATGTTACCATTAATAAGTCGCTTTTGAGGTATTTTATTCTGAATTCATTATTTTGACTGCATTATTGGACGCGATTGACATCAGATGGCAAAGTAAACAGCGCTTCAATTCTGACATATGGGAGTGCCGGACAGAACCAGTGCTTGGTTTGTCCTCCCTCAAGACGACTGTGTTTTAATTAATTGAGAGGAACGTAAGTTTCTCGACAGACGTATGACAGATTTCCATAGAAGGCAGGTGGGTAATGTTGGCTGTTGGTGACTAGAGAACAACAGAGGGGTTATCTTCCTCCCCAAATTAACCCCTGGGGCAGGTGCATCGATCTACCTCGCTGCCATGGACATGCTGTCAAGTGCGGCCAGCTGAAAGGCCAGGGTTAGAAGAAACAAGGTAAAACCGGAAGTCAAGAGCAAGGTGATCTGTTTGCTTGGTCGCTGGCGCGGAATGGTTACACGCGTCACACGATCAGACAGGCACACGGCGGGGGCCTCACGGGCCGAGGAAAGTCTCACGTCTGACAGTCGTCCCCTCCATTTACTATTGTCCTTCAATTACCTACAATCAATGATGATTACTCACTTTTCAATGCCCAGTGTAGAAGCTCGGTGTATGCGGCTTCAGTCGAGGACCCTCGTCCGCCCAGGCCAGCTTTCAAAAGGCCACAATTCACTCAGCGCACATTCTCAATATTTCCCTTTCTAAAAACCTGTCAATAGAAAAATGCACCATTTGTGGCCCGGGATTAGCCTTGTTGATGTCAAAAGAGCACTTCACGGGCTGCCAATAGTCCCCACCGGCTGGATGACCATGGAATATCAAACCCACCCCTAACACCCTCTCCCCAACCCCACCCCTAACACCCTCTCCCCAAACCCACCCCTAACACCCTCTCCCCAACCCCACCCCTAACACCCTCTCTCTCTCCCCAACCCCACCCCTAACACCCCGCCCCAACCCCACCCCGAACACCCCCCCCAAACCCACCCCAACACCCTCGCCCCAAACCCACCCCACCCCTAACACCCCTCCCCAAACCCCACCCAACACCCCCTCCCCAACCCCACCCCTAACACCCCCTCTCTCCCCCAACCCCACCCCTAACACCCTCGCCCCAACCCCCCCTAACACCCTCCCCAACCCCACCCCTAACACCCTCTCCCCAAACCCACCCCTAAACACCCTCTCCCCGACCCCACCCCGAACCCCCCCCCAACCCCCCCACCCCTCCCCAACCCCACCCTAACACCCCCTCTCCCCACCCACCCCAACCCCCCCCCAAACCCACCCCCAAACACCCCTCTCAACCCTCTCTCCCCTAAACCCCACCCCTAACACCCCCCTAACACCCTCTCCCCCTTCCCTCCCTCTCCCCCCACCCCTAACACCCTCTCGCTCCCCAACCCCACCCCTACACCCCTCTCCCCCAACCCCACCCCTAACACCCCCCCCAACCCACCTCTCCCCCAACCCCCAAAACCCCCCCCCCCCCACCCCTAACACCCTCTTCCCAACCCCACCCTAACACCCTCTTCCCAAACCCACCCCTAACACCCTCTCCCAAAACCCACCCTACATTTTCCCCGTCGCATCTCTCACGCACTACACCCAAACGCGCTGAAGTTTTGTCACACCTTTTCAACTGACCCGACACGTGGCGGCCATACCTCTCCAACTGGTCCCGGCGTGTCACCCGTGGCCGCGACTAACCCAAGGCTATTTATTATCACACAATTACACAATGACAAATGCTCTCAGATGACATGAATTTCAATCCCGGGATGGGCAGGTGATTTGCCGACTGATGGTGACACCAGCCTGTCCGCTTTCTTGCTATTGGCGACCGACGGAAATTCACCCGTTATCGTTTTCCCTCCTTTTATGGATGCAAAGAGACACGACACGACTTATGATTAAGCGTTAAATACCAATTTGAAGTATTTCAAGTGGGTTCTGGTGACGTATTCAGCCAATAGATGGAGCGCTTTTCGTTGCCATGTATGTCACAAATTTCGTTATTCTTTATCGGCTCATAAAACATTATGAAAATAAAGTGTCAACGCATTGGTGCTCAAGACGGCTTTCATGTTCGTCAAGAGAATGTCCTTATTTAGACCACGCTGGTGTGTACGTGGCTGGGTGTGAGAGTAAATTATGTGATTATATGCATTACTACGCATATATATATATCTATGTAAAGATTTATGGGTGCGTGCACACTAGGGGGCGCGGGAGGTGGAGGTGGGGGTTGTGGGTTGGGGTACATGGTTGTTTGCGAGGAGGCTTGTGCGTTTCTGTGGTTGTGTGTGGATGTGTGTGGATGTGTGTCGGTGTATGTGGGTGGAGAGAGGTGGGGGGGGGGGACCTGGGGCTTCTGTGCGTATTGGTATGTGTTTGTGGGTGTGTACGTATTGGGTGCGCAAGTGTGTGCATGTGTGGGAATGTGGGTATGAATGCGCGGGTGTGTATGTATGAGTCCCTATATGTGTGGGTGTATTTGTTAATGTGGGTGTGAGAGGGTGTGTGTGTGTCTGTGTAGGTGTGCGAGGGTGCATTAGCGGATGTGTTGGGTGGATGAGTAGGTGTATGGGATGGATGAGCAAGTTTGTGGGTGGATGAGCAGGTGTGTGGGTGGATGAGCGGGTTTGTGGGGTGGATGAGCGGGTGTGTGAGTAGATGAGCGGGTTTGTGGGGTGGATGAGTGGGTGTGTGAGTAGATGAGCGGGTTTGTGGGGTGGATGAGCGGATGTGTGATTAGATTAGCGGGTTTGTGGGGTGGATGAGCGGATGTGCGGGTGGATGAGCGGTTGTGTGTATGGTGTGGATGAGCGGGTGTTGGATGGATGAGCGTGTGTGGGGTGGATGGTGGGGTGGATGAGCGGGTGTGGATGGATGGATGCGTGTGATGAGCGGGTGGGGGATGAGCGGGTGTTGGATGGATGAGCGTGTGTGGGGTGGATGAGCGGGTGTTGGATGGATGAGCGTGTGTGAGGTGGATGAGCGGGTGTTGGATGGATGAGAGCGGGTGTTGTGTGCGGGTGGATGAGCGGTTGTGTGTATGGGGTGGATGAGCGTGTGGGGGGTGGATGAGCGGTGGTGGGTGGATGGATGATGAGGGGTGTGGGGGGTGGATGAGCGTGTGTGGGGTGGATGGAGCGGGTGTGGATGGATGGATGAGCGGTGGTGGATGAGCGGTGTGTGAGGGGTGGGTGAGCGGGTGGATGAGCGGTTGTGTGTATGGGGTGGATGAGCGTGTGTGGGGTGGATGAGCGGGTGTTGGATGGATGAGCGTGTGTGGGGTGGATGAGCGTGTGTTGGGTGGATGAGCGTGTGTGTGGGGTGGATGAGGGTGTGGGGGGATGAGCGTGTGTGGGGTGGTGGGGTGGATGGATGAGCGTGTGTGGGGGGGTGGATGAGCGTGTGTGGGGTGGATGAGCGTGTGTGGGGTGGATGAGCGTGTGTGGGGGTGGATGAGCGGGGAGCGGGGGGGGGGGGGTGCGATCTAACGTGCACTATAGTTGATATACCCCCTCTAGGTGTTTGTTTCAAGTAATTGCCTGTAAAACGAAATGATAATTTCTGCCAGCCTGGTGACTTGTCACGCGTCCTGTGTGATTGACAGTTCACTCACTGAACAAGGTGATCGACTTGACACCCTCTTCACATACCCCGTCGCCTCTCTGACAGCAGACACGTGCGCGCATTTAACTCTCCCTCATCCATGAGCATTTCCAACGAACACATGGAACTGCTATCACTTAGGTGACCAACATACCTAGTCGTTAACATCCACAAGTAATTGATTGTTTCACAGATCCATCACCCCATTCACCTTACAGAAAGGGGCATCTGTTGGAGTGGAAGTTGCCGGTCTTGTGTGTAGAGTGGGCTGAGAAGACGGTGCTTAAACACGCTGGAGTAGGGGATGTTTAGACAAGAGTAGAAGGCTTGTAAACCCCAGACAGATGTCAAGAGTCCGACATTATCTGAACGATGTGATGAGCTTTATCTCACCTGCTCCTCAAGTTTGATCTGGCCTGGGGGTGGGGGGGGGGGGGGGGGGGGGGGGGGGGGGGGGGGTGTGTGGGTGGGGGGGGGGGGGGGGGGGGGGTATGTGTGATGAGGGCCAGGTAAGGCCAGGTGAGTGATGTGTAATGAGGGTCAGATATGACCAGGTGAGTGGTGTGTTATGGAAGCCATCCATCTGTTAATGGGCTCGCTCAATAATATAATCGTGAGTGTAAGTATATATATATATATATATATATATATATATATATATATATATATATATATATATATATATATATATAGAGATATAGATATATATATATATATATATATATATATATATATATGTATATATATATATATATATATATATATATATATATATATATATATATATATATATATATATATATATATATATATATATATATATATATATATATATACGACCTACAAACGCTAATGCAGATGCATACTAAAATGAACATGGCATGGTAATTCGATGATGTGTACTTAGCTCCCCTTACCTTAACCCGACTGTGCAGTAGTCAATACAATGACAAACGGTTTAATGACCGGCTAACTCTATAGAGGCGACGGCCCCTCGCATCAAGTACCTGCCCTAGACAATACCATTACAAGCAACGCGCAGTCGTTAATGATTGAGTCAACCCGGCGACGCGCGGCACTCGTCTGGTTTCGGAAGTCGACACAAACTGACAAATGCTGACAATGCTTGTCATTTGCCGCTAGCGCCTGGTATATTTGCCTCCTGCAATGCCCGCTATTTACGCTAGACATTAGAGCTGCATTGATGAGACGTGCGGCTGTTATGTCGACGGCAGATATTGTCATATGTTTATATATAGAGTTGGATTCTGATCGCACAGACGGTCGTTACATGTAACCAGATGGGGAGCATTGTCAGACGGACACAGTGCAATAATAAATATATAAAACGTTTAACATGATGGGGGCGGGGAGTTCGAAGTATGCAGAGAAGGTGTGGCTAGTTTTGGTTATGTGGCGATGTCATGGAGATGGTTGTCAAACAAATGATGGCATGGAGGAGGTAGGGGTAGGAACCTTCCCTCCTCATGGTGTCTCGGATATTCTGTGAAGATATTCCGTTATACGATATATTGCTTCAACAACCGGTCGCAAGGATAATTCGCGGAATCTACCAAAATGGGAGTGTGTTTATTACAGTATAATTTTCAAACATTCTAGACAGTCTGTTTTGCCCCTAATCTTTAGTCTGAAGTCTCAAACCTGTTTCCTAGCTTATTTAAGTCGCGCGGAGAACCAGTTGTGGTTCAAAAACAAGCGTTCAAGAAAGCACCTTAGTGTAACCGCAGGGATTGCTGGTTCATTTGGAGAGAAGGGGTGGTGAGCACTGATTTGGCGGCGTTCAACGCAAGCACCAAACGTCTGCTGGGCGACGGCATTTACCTGAAGCAAAGTATCAATGGAGTCGGAGAGACACTGTGTTTATAGAGAAGGAGAGACTGTGTTTATGGAGAAGGAGAGACTGTGTTTATGGAGAAGGCGAGACTATGCCCATGGAGACGAGAGGTTGTGTCTATGGAGACAGAGTGATTGTGTCTATAGAGAAGGAGAGACTGTGTCTATGGAGACGGAGTGATTGTGTCTATGGAGACAGAGTGATTGTGTCTATGGAGACGGAGAGGTTGTGTCTATGGAGACGGAGAGGTTGTGTATATTGAGTCGGAGAGACTATGCCCATGGAGACGCAGAGATTGTGTCTATGGAGACGGAGTGATTGTGTATATGGAGACGGAGAGATTTTGTCTATGGAGACAGAGAGACTGTGTCTATGGAGACAGAGAGATTGTGTCTATGGAGACGGAGAGATTGTGTCTATGGAGACGTTGCGTTGACATGTCACTCTTATCATCATAGCGTGTATTGGTTGAAATAGACCAATGGTCCTGATGCTCAGTGTATGTGGATGGCTGACAACTCTATTGACTGAATATGCGTCACCAACTTGTGAGATCCATGGCTCCTCATCAGACACGCTGGAGCTCGTCCTCGAAATGTGAGAAGGCTTGCAAACGAACATCATACTGCACTCTGTCGGGTCATAACGTCGTCGAAAGTTTGTAAAGGGGAAACGATGCATAATATTAAAGCTGTCAAGTGCATGTCGTATAAACATCTTAACATGAACCTATTCACTCGACTAATGACAAGAAATCGTCATGACACGTATAACATTGTGTTACATCTACCTCTTGTTCTGATAGACAAAGTGACATGATAGCTTTGAAAGACAAACGGTGTCTGGTTAACAACTTAACTGCCCACGACAAATAATCCTCAATGAATCCAGGGCAGCGACAATCGGGTCCACCGGCGCTCGGTTCCCGATGCCAGGCTTCCGAGCGGCGAAAACGACATCATACCCCGGTTTTGCGCCCACCTGAATCACAGGCACTCAAGACAATTCATTCAACGAGCGCGTTCGGTAGTGTTCGCTTTCGCCTGGCTCATGCATGTCACTGTCACTCGGCTGTCGCTCGGGGTTGCGACTGTGGCGTGCAGAAATACCCACAATGTGACATGATAAACGTGAATTTACAGCAGACGGAGAATGTTTGGGTGGTCCTAAAGACCATGATGGAAACTCTTTGAGTGGTCGTCGTCCTAAAGACCATGATGGAAACTCTTTGAGTGGTTGTCGTCCTAAAGACCATGATGGAAACTCTTTGGGTGGCTGTTGTCCTAGAAACCATGATGTAAAATCTTTCGGTGGTTGTCGTCATAAAGTGAATAATTGCTCCATGGTGATGGTACGCACAGTCAGCTGTTCAGTGATAATATCGCGAGATACGATGTGTTGCTTAAAACAACGGGACGCAAGGACAATTCTGGCTAACTTAAGTCGCTCGGAGAACAAAGAGTTACCTTAAACAGGCGTTCAAGAAAGCACCATTCGCAGGGGTGGTCCATTTGGAGAGAAGGGGCGGTGAGCCCTGATTTGGTGGCATCTAACGGAGAAGACGTATGGAGGACGCGAGGAGGCTTATTTCGGTGTGGGATTTACGGTGATAGAGCCAATGGGCGAGAACCTAATAAGCAGCATAAGTGTGTTGACGGAGCACTTACTGCATGAAGCACCTGCTGCTGCTGCTGATGATGATGATAAGGCAACGTCAGAAAGGCACCGCGGCTGTCATGGCGGCCACTACTATTAGCTCGAGAAATCATACAAGATAAGATAAGAAACCGTTATTTCGGATAATCGCATCCGTACAATTGATTAAATAAAAGAAATAAACTATAACGCAAGTTATAAAGATCTGCTTCTTCCCAAAGGCCATTGACTCTATTGTATGGACGAAAAGCAAACCCCTCCATGGTTACTGGGGAGGCCGTTTATAAGGCCGTATCGATACAGAACCCAGCCTATATGGTTACTGGGGAGGCCTTTATTAGGCCGTATCGATACAGAACCCAGCCTATATGGTAACTGGGGAGGCCGTTATTAGGCCGTATCGATACAGAACCCAGCCTATATGGTTACTGGGGAGGCCGTTATTAGGCCGTATCGATACAGAACCCCGCCTCCATGGTTACTGGGGAGGCCCGTATAAGGCCGTATCGATACAGAACCCCGCCTCCATGGTAACTGGGGAGGCCCTTATTAGGCCATATCGATACAGAACCCCGCCTCAACGTGGCTGACAATGCGTGCCTCGCACTCGTTTCTCTCTGCACGTCGAAACCAGACACTGTGTACGTCCACGTGCACAACCAGAAGAAACCACACGTTGACCAATTCATTCACATACTCTTTTCAGCAATGGCACACGGTATTTCGTCGATACTCAGTGTGTCGAATCGTGGTTTATTATTAAAAGCCTGAAACAAACCAATTTGTGATTAGGCACCATTCAATTAAGGCAGAACGTTTGATATGCAGTGTTGGGCTGTGTCTGGCAGACTGTTGGTGCGAGCACGTCATCCACGAGGCTGACTGGCTGGCAGTGCGAGCAATCAAATACTTCAGTTGCGCAATAGTTCAATTGGGCTTCTTCGATTGAACGTGGCGCACGCAGGCAGGAGGGACCTGAACTGCAGAATGCCTCACCTGTGCACATGGTGTGTACTATATTAGTTTGAGCTCCCGTTTGTAAGGTGTTGGCATCAGTCACATAATAGATGGCACCTCACAACACCAGACACCAGGGAAAGCATTCCAGTGATTAAGCAGCAAACGCCATAGACATTGTATTTTATGCACAACTAAATACTAAACAGGATCTGGAAGAATAGATGTCAATGTCAAATACTTGCAAATAGTCACAGAAGCTATATTTGAAGCCATATCATAACATTTGCTGTAGATAAGGCTTAGTCTTGGGTAAACCATTGCAAGTGTCTGAAGTCACAGGTGCTAAGAATGCTGAACAGGTCAATTGCCATTGAAAATGTATTTATTTCACACTTTAGTCAACATGATTCCTTCCCAGGCAATGATATGGAAGACAGTCATGTCACACCTTGTTATAATCAATATATATATTTGTGTGAATACATTGACACACTACTGGATTATGAATTCAATATGAAATCTATTCTGCTGAAGGACACAATTGAGCTTCACCTGTTGCAAGTGACGATTTATGTAAGTATCACAGACAAATCACACAGGTTGTTTGCATAAACTGAACCCTGCAGTCACTGAGACAAGTATACAATGCGCGTCACGCAGATGACTGCAACAACAACCACATTTTGCCCCACACAAACATACTGGTCCTCTAAATTAGTCTACTCAATCAACACACAGCTAAATAATTTGGGATTTTCCTCACAGGCACAAGCTATCATTGTTTGGCATTTCCCACACAGACAGCTGTCATTGTTTGGCATTTCCCACACCCCACACAGACAGCTGTCATTGTTTGATTTTTTTTCATTGTGAAATAAACAATCGAAAAAACTAAAACTCTCGCCTGTCAACCCAATGATGACAACTGACAATGATGTACATACATGACAGCCGTACTTATTGAAAGTTGCGTTGTTTTGTAAAAACACCTTTCCTGTATTTAAAAATATACAATCAAGTTTGGCTGATCAACCAATATATTGGTTTCCATTACAGAACCTTTAAGTAAAGGAGACATTTCAGAGTGGTATTATGACAAGAAGACACACTGATGTTAGGATCAGATGAAGGATGAGACATCAGGGGACCGTCATGACCCCATCACTGTCAGCTTCTTTGATCCCATCACAAAGGAGAAACGATTCAACCTGCACACAATGTCAGAAATCCATCAGAAATTATACAACTTGGTAGAGTGATGATCCACAGATTCTCAAAAACTATGACATCGTAAGTCTTATTTCTTTAAGAAATAATTTCCAATTCAGAGGAATCAACCATTTAAAAAGTGTGCATGTAAATCATTATAAGTGCGTTATGATAACAGCGGTCAAGCCTACTCACAACAAGGTTGTACTGGCAAGAATGAGGTTCTATGAGGAAGATGGTGATTGATGAGGTATATGTGGAACCTTCCTTGCACCTGGCATACGACAGAATGCAACAACACTTGTACAGTCAACCACACTCAAATCAGTATGTGAATGCTTAGCCAACACAGAACCAAAAAAGGCTTACAGCTTGCTACACTGACGAGACCTCATCACAGGTGATAAACTCAAGCACCTTTATGGTTAAGTCTTCGATGTGATTATAAGGAGATCAATCAGAATTATCTGCCATGAGAATTTCAATTATCTGATCCTGGAAAGAGTAACATGGTAATGGAAAGAGAGGATCATGGTGGGCTAGCTAACGTATCTGATCATGATGACTGTAAGATGATCTCACTTGAGTTTGACTTCCACAGACCGTGGAACTCCTGTTAAATCACATATATCTCCTCCTTGGTAATGCTGGGTAATAAACCTAAGTAAACATACCATTACATCAAGGTCAACACATCAAGGTCAATACATCGAGGTCAAAAGAATATTTTTATCAAATAATTTGTGTATTGAAACCAAAAATAAGCACAAGTTCTGTGGATGCAATACCATTTCTTGCTTGCTTGCTTAATAATACTAAAAGCATTCCAAAGTTAACAAATGAACCGACACGCTGACAAATGCCTTAGCAAAGGTAGGAAATAGAAAGTGGGTTATCTGTTTGCGTACTTCCTCTCTTTGACAGGCTTAGGTTTCTTGCTGGGATGCTCATTGATCCATGACCGATGAGAAACTTCATCCCATGATCCCAACAAAATCTCTGTCCGAGAGCTCTTCTCCTGAATTTATATTCATACGTGAATTAAAAACTTAAAAATAATCAAATTAATAACACAAAGAATATATTGTGGACAAAGAATACAGGAAGATAGTAATTGAGTCAAATCAGCCACCTGGTGGAACTGGATAATTTTTTTCCCGAAGCAGAACTCGTGTTTCCACCAACCTGTCCCCTGTTGGAAACCACAACACAATAGGTTTATTACATTACAGCATTCACAGCAAGCAGCATTGTCAGATTTAATGTGCATAAAAACTCATGGGAGGTTTCTCCAAGTACCAGGGAGGTTTCACCAAGTATGAGGGAGGTTTCACCAAGTATGAGGGAGGTTTCTCCAAGTACAAGGGAGATTTCACCAAGTATGATGGGAGGTTTCACTGAGTATGATGGGAGGTTTCACCAAGTATGAGGGAGGTTTCACCAAGTATGAGGGAGGTTTCTCCAAGTAAGAGGGAGGTTTCACCAAGTACGAGGGAGGTTTCACCAAGTATGATGGGAGATTTCACCAAGTATGATGGGAGGTTTCTGCAAGTACAAGGGAGGTTTCACCAAGTATGATGGGAGGTTTCTCCAAGTACGAGGGAAGTTTTTACCAAGTATGATGGGAGGTTTCACCAAGTATGAGGGAGGTTTCACCAAGTATGAGGGAGGTTTCTCCAAGTACGAGGGAAGTTTCACCGAGTATGATGGGAGGTTTCTCCAAGTATGAGGGAGGTTTCACCAAGTATGAGGGAGGTTTCACCAAGTACGAGGGAGGTTTCTCCAAGTATGAGGGAGGTTTCATCAAGTATGATGGGAGGTTTCTCCAAGTATTAGGGAGGTTTCTCCAAGTATGAGGGAGGTTTCTCCAAGTATTTGGGAGGTTTCTCCAAGTATGAGGGAGGTTTCACCAAGTATGATGGGAGGTTTCACCAAGTATGAGGGAGGTTTCACCAAGTATTAGGGAGGTTTCACCAAGTATGAGGGAGGTTTCAGTAAAGTGGATGTAAAATTTCCAACAGAAGCCCATCCCTCTCAACAAAGCCCTAATCAAACAACCCCATATAGGTATGTTCCTACGGTTGTTTGCATTAAGTGGATGGAGACTTACCCCCTGGAGACAATAATCTCCGCGCAGGAAGTCTTGCAGCAGGCTCTTGTCATGTGCTGTGGGGCCAGTCTGAGTCGTGTGAGATGGACGTTCAAATGTGACTTTACTCTCTGCTTTGGCTACTGCATCTTTTTTCACAACTACTTCCTGGCCAGTAGCCTGAAATACACAGATCGGAAGTTTAATGACTGTCGATAAAAATACAACAATGCATAACAGAATCAGCTGGTTAAACACAGCAAGGAGAAATACTTTGAGTATCAATGTTGTATTGAGAAAAGGAGAAAGTAAGCAATATATTCAAAGTAATCTATCAGCTGTCAAGTCAGGCAATAAGACAGAACACATGGAGCAGGGTAAGTAAACATTGAGACTTAGCATTCTTTCTCAACCTCTGCTCGCCATCAGCTACACACATATCATCAGCATACACACCAGACAGGCACCAGATCAATCCTGCTTGCTGCCTTCAATCCATTCATCATGAAACTTGGCTATATTATCCTGTGTTTTATTGCGGATAAGATCTTGATAGGAAATTGTTTTGGTCTGCCCTTGTGACTATGTCTTACATTAAAGGTTGGTATAAAATCATCACCATGACCAGGTGCCAGTAATATAACCACTCCAATGGGTTCACACAACTGCAATGATAGGATGCCATCATTTTGTAACTGGATCTAATACTACACAAAGCTTAAAAATTTGTTTGAAATAGGTCCTATGCCAAACGTAACCAGGTTTTACATCAAAATCATTGTTTTAACCAGTCCTTAAGCCAAAACCATGGTTTTAAACCTGCTCTGAGAGCAAAGAATGGTTTAACATTACTCTTATACACAGGGATAAGAACAATGGAAATTTAAACATCATCTTTATCAACAGATTGTTGTCATCAGTGTGATAGGTGCACCACCTCAGACTCATCCACATCTGCCAGATGCTGAAGAATCCAGTCTTTGTGAATACCCAATAACTCCTGTCATATACATATCACATATACACTCTGAATGCTCGGTTTGTATGTCAGACATGCAGAAATTTCAGTTCTTATGGGTGATGAATCAAAACTAACACGTCAAAGAATCAGTATTAAGAAAAACAAGGTAATGAAATGATGCAGGTGAGAATAGGTAAAACTAAAAGTTGTACCTCCAACTCATCTGACCACAGTTCGCCCTGTTAACCACAAATGATAAATATCAACATAATAAAGATACAGAGGCTAAGAGATAACAACACAAGGCAGAACTATATGAGGAAAACGTATAAAAATATAGGTCATAGTAAAGATAAAAGAAGTTGACTGAGAGAAATAATGAGTCATCTCCATGGATGAATCCATGACGGTGGTATTTTACAAATAAGGAGGTGAAGAAAGATCATCCGCTTGATGTGGCTGAATCATAATGTACCTATTCAAAGACTGGCTTAGTGTGACAATATCATAATATCATAATCTTCTGACCAGCTTCCTATGAGAACATCATAATGTACCCACCCCATGCCCGGCTTGTTGGTTCTGTTTCCTCTCCTTCTCTAGGGATTGTAGGCTTACTGGTCGACTTGGGGACCCATCCAAAGACATACATTCAATGTTATTCACTGGGTCCTTCTGGGCACTGTTAGACACAGCATTTGTACCAACTTTACACTGGAGCTTTTTATCATCAATAAGAAGAGATTCAATTTCCAACATTGCTATTTGACAATGTGCACTGACCTGTATGATGGGTGAGAACAGAGTAGACTGGTGAGGACTACAATTTCATATTCACAGGTTGATATTTCTTTGAACTCATAAATTTCGCCGCGACCATGAGCCTGACAGACGTAATGAACTGATGTGCGCCTTGGTGAGCCAGTGAGATCACATTTGGTGCCGTCAGAAAATTGCATAGGATAGTATGGGATCTCAATCCCTTCAACTTTTTGCAACTGGACCTGAAACGTTATCAATATAATATCACATTTAACACATTCCCCTCTCCCCCCGATTACCGAGACCCTGACATAAAGACAATATCCCATCTCTGCTATGGTGATATTTCCCAGTAGTAACAGATTTTATATACAAGAACTAAACAAGCCAAAGCAATAGTAATTATACCTTTTTCTTGGTATCCTTGGATTCACCCGCTTCTCTTGTTGCTCTCTGTTCCTCTCTTGCAGCTTCTCGATCTACAAGAACCATGCCAACACTATGCTACCAGTGGCTTTGTCATGATATCAAAATTGTATTATATTTGTCGGGTTCTATGACCTACCTTTTCGGAGCTGCTCCCTTGTGTAACGACCAAGATAATATTCCTGTGTTTTGACTGTATCAGGCTGCACACAGTTCACAATGCGACATACATATAATACAGACACAACGCAGATTTTTCCTTCGATGTCATTTCAGGCAAATGTCATCAATACATACTTACGATATAATATAGGTCAGATTGAGAAAACTAGACAGAAAACACACCTCTGCTGGATCTTTTTCTTCATGATATTGCCTCAAGTGCTGCCCATGACAAAGTTCATAGGTCCAATAAGTCTCTATCTAAAACACAAACACGACACCAAGCAATCACAAATGCAGGATTGGTGTGTGTTAAGCTACAGGATGTTTCAATGGAAGATTTGCTTACCCTGTAGGAACATGATGTCTGATCGAATAGAGGCATCAACATATCCATTTCTACTGGACCAGCATAACTGGATCCATATTTATCATGCTGAACAGTAAAATTACAACAATAAAAATAATACACCAAAATGAATTAACTAACCAAATACAGGAAGACAGGACTTGATACAATGTCAATATTATACCTGCTCATCACTGAGGTCAGGAAGAAGACATCGGTACCTCTCATTCTGCAGGGTAGTCACAACCACAGAGTTCGCTTCAGTGAATACCTGCCAAAGTAAACACAACATAACCAAATTACATCATACATTTTCTTAAGTAGGCTTCGGGCAATACAAATAATCACATTTAGGTGTTATACGTGAAAGTTGCTAGTTTGGACAATACATCATTCCTTTTCCACCAATATTGAGACCCTGGGTAATAATAGCCATGCTGTATCTTTAGATTTTACAAAGCAATGAAGTGTGATTGAGGTCACAGTGAGCATCATTTGTTTGTGAAAAGTTTACAAATAGCATGCAATAGCCCAACAGACCAAGAGTCGATCGGGTACTCCCTTCTTGCAAGAGGGAGCGTAAGCTTCACTTGGTTCATAAGAGCTAGCATGCAATGCTAACAAAGAGGTAACTTAGCCTTGGGCAACAGTGAGTCAATATTTCTCTATCCAAAATGTATCATAAATAAAACAGTTGTTTAGTTTCCAATCCGCCGTTCTTTCAAACAGCCAATACATACACTGTCCGCATCTGGTAGAGTGGCACCCGGCCATTTGATGTTGAAGTAAATTTGGTCCATAAACGGATCGTAATCAGCGTGTGTTAGCATACATAATGCTAATATAGAGGAAACCAATAGTTCTTGATTATACGCCATTCTGATGGTCAAAACAAAGGACTTTCATTCATAATTCGTCCACTGAATGTTCACCACCGCTGTTTTGACACAACACAAAATCAAAACAGGAAGTGCATGGAATGGATATCCACCGCATAAAATCTGGAAACGGGGAAACTGTTGATTGGTTCAATTTTCAATCCTTAATGATACATAGTTATTAAGCAAATATATATATTTGAAGATATATACAACCCATCAACAATTTTTTTTAAATATGTATTTGATGTTAGCGTGTAGGTGAAAGTATAAATAAAGCCATGAACTTTGTAAGGAACCAGTCAAATAAAGAACCGTTATGATGGCTTGTCCAGTGCCGGGGTGGTCGCATCGACAGGAGCAAGGCAAAGGTGCGCTGGATCGCCGTTCCTGTGGGTTGCCTATCGCACATAGCCGTTATTTTATTGGCCTCTTTGACCTTCTGTGACTCAATTTTCTCTTGGGTGTTACATTTTTAAAGCCATAGCACTCCAGCCAATCCCTTTGCAGATGGCGAAATGACTTAATGAGGTGATTGGCTTGTCTCTTCGTGTTGGAAATAAAACCAATCATCTTGGTCATATCTTCAACATACCACTTTGGGCCAGATTTCGCCTAGATGAGAATGAAATTTTCTTGCTTCATGAAAATAAGTTCCACCTTGGGGAGTAGCCACGTAGCTGCAGGGGGAATCATATAGCTGGTGTAGATTGGTTAGTCTTGCCTGTGCTCGTATAAGTTACACCTAGGGGTGGGAACACTTGGCTTTATAGGGATGTGCCGCGGGACCTCGAAAACCGGTACCCGTCGTACCAGGTTAGTCTGCGTCCCAGACTCCAGGGGTTCCGCTACGCTTCTCGCCCTATGGCGAGACTATTGAATATCAGTAACATGTAAGCAGGGCCCGCAGCCAACAGCCTAGGGGACCTTGACTAGTACCAGGTGAAAACATACCCCGTCGCACAAGTACGATGCCCAACAAAACCCGAAACTTTGCCACTTACAGCGTCTGCTGTTTACTCCTAAGGTGGCATCAGATCATCAAGACACCATGGGCGAGTGCCTTGCCTAATTCAACCCACGCACCCACAGGGGGATCTTTGAATGTTATGCCCTCGGGTGGACCGCCTGCCGCAAGTCACGCGCCCTGAAACCGCATGGTCCCACCTCGTGGTCACAGTTTGGACAACGAACCTTTCCACTCCATCCATGTCTGTGACATGACTGCCTGTAACATCGAGCAACGTGATCAACAAGCATTTAACACACAGGAATTTGCATTGACCGACCGGCCGTTATTTTACAAGGAACACTTTCCCACAGTACATTTTATTTTCGACGAATACAGTTTTGTCACTGAGAGAGCACCAAGGATGAATTTGCTCTTCAAATGAAGCAACTCTAGTTCAAAATGTGGAGCATGCAGCATACAGAGCAGGATGCATATGTAACAAGGCGTTGGTTTGTCAGCCAGGCCCAGCTAGTCCAGCCGTGTAGTTTTCAGGCGAATATTGACATGTTGTCTGATCCACAGAATTAATTGAGTTGGGTATCTGTGCCCAAAGTTGCAGCTGCTCTGATTGAGGCGGGCAGGTGGGAGGGAGGAAGAGAGAGGTTCCAGAGAGTCATGTACGCTCGTGACTGCGAGTGTCCTCATTAAAGATGGTAATAATGATATATGTGCCACGTTGTCACAACGTCTGTCTATTTCCAGGCAAAAGGTTTTGCGTTAGTTGTCGGGCCTCCTATCAAAATGAACCTACTTCTCTACGTCATAACGGTTTCACGTTATGATTTATAACAGAATGGCGTTGCACAGGAAGTGACTGTAACCGCCATGTTTACTCATAAATCACGCATCGAATGCAATATTGGCTGTCAATATAATTCGTGCAAAGATATTGCTCTATGTTATAAAAAGATATTTTTCATAATTCGTGAATTAAATTAATTGATCCCGGTTGGACAGGCCGATTAAATTGCCAATAAACTTTTATATCCATCACACCGGAAGTTGTTGCATGACACCTCACTTGACAGTTGGTGTAAATGTCCACCATGGCAGCAAAAGTAATTTCAGTAACGTGTTTGCTGTTTTCAGTAGTGTCTGCTGGATTCACCAACCCGGGTAAATTAGAGGCCCAGGCTTCCAAGGTATTGTTTGTGAATTCCCAAGTTAAATTTGCCATCCAATGTTTAACGCATCTAGCCCAGTCGGTATTTACCATATTCTGATATTTGTCCAACGGTTCTACGTCGGTAGCCCACAGGGATTCGTATCAGAAGGTAGGTTGAAGATAGAAAGATATATATTTATCGAACTATGACCCCGACAGATGGCAGAATGAAGAGAGAAAGTTTTATATAATCGATCTAATGACCCCGGTACTACTAAAAAAACAAGGGAAACAACGATCGGACGCATCCCCGGTGGAAAACTCTCGTGGGTGTGTTGAGAATAAATATGGACGTTTTCCCACCGAATCGAACTGTTTGGGATGAGATGATATGGGGTTTGGACTAATTTTCAGAAGTTATAGAAATATATATAGCGCCCTACATGAGGCGCAACCATGGAACAGTGAGCGTTAAATTTCAAGTGTCCGTACTTACTCATAAATTTTGTGTACTTACGTGTATATATATGTCGAGAATCGAGATGAACATCTCCCTAACGACACTTTTGGTTATCCACTGTCTCATGATTATTCAGCCATTGTCACATAAGTTTTGATGATTACAACTTATGTCAACGGCAATCTCGAAAATGACGTCACATTACGCAGTTTCAGTTTCGCTATGGCTGTGTTATTTTTTTTTCAATTGTCAAGGCGATAGCATTGAACACCTACCCCTCCCCTTTAAGGTAGGTATTGCCAAATGATAATCATTGACAAAATGACACATGTACTTAGATAATAAAATTCTGAAAGCAAAGAACCTTGTTTGCGCGTGTGCGAACCAACCGAAATGAACATGGACTTATTAAAATTTGTCTGGCTGGATTTGATTGCCTTTGACAAAATCTCACACTCAGCTTGTTCATAAACATATATATATGTGAAAAAGATTCTACATATGTACATTTGTGTGAGTATCGTGTATGATTAGAACTCTTGTATCGATCGCTGCGTGTTGGGTTGCCAACATCACACTATGTCAACAAGACGTCATGTACAGCTCATCCATCTGTACAGCCCAGTGCAGATGTATCATTTCATTATAAAGACCTAGATTGCCACATACCTTAATTGTGGGAAAATTTTTAAGATCATATGGAGAATGCAATGCTGGGTTTACTTAAGCATCTAGAAAACAACATATATAAAGAGCCATTTTGAAATTGTCTAATGTTTCTTAATAATATGAGGTGATACAAAGTGTTAAGTCTTGAACTTGCCATTTGTAAGTTTAATCACCCAAATAATTGAACAATCCTGTTGTTAATGAGAGGCAGTCATGACTTGCAGAGATTACTATTTTGTTTTGCATGCCTCCTTTTCTATGTACTGCAGCTGTATGAGAAATTTATATTAAGATCATAATGGTCTAGCCTAAGTGTATGTGGTTTATCATCGGTCTCTATCATTATGGCTGGCATACTAAATCACTCAGTCGCCTGTGGCCACTCCACAATCATTCCTACGTCTTTGTCTGCACATATGTAATGGACACAAGGCAATTGAACATATTCTTGAAATCACCAATCAATGAGTAACCAGGGTTGGAAACTAACTTTTTCAGGTACTGGCCTGCCTGTAAACCTACCGGCCCAAAAAATGTGTAAGGACTTCCTGCTCCTTGAGTGTCAAATTTATTCAAACGCATATACAGAACAAAAACACATAAACAGAAATAACAAAACAACTTTCTAGAGCGACAGACACAGTGGAAGTGTCATCTCGCATCCACTTCTAGTTGAACTGCGATCTTTTTCGTAGGTTCTTGCCGTTTCCTTCTGTTCCTCTCAGACAAGGGCAAGGTTGACAGTTGATGCCCAACAAGCCATCGTCATAGCCGACATGTTAAACTGAGTAGAGTATGAGGTAGCTGAGTACGGACCGGAGCGACGACGTTCATAAGCTTAACAGTGACGCACAGTTTATCCACGTCGCAAGGCTCGAATGAGGTGTTCCTCACTGCGAAAGTGGTTGGTTTTATTCGCTACGGATCAGATAACAACCCTGTCTCTTATGCCCAGCTAACAGTGTTGTCCTAATGGGTGTAATAAATTTGTATCACTAGTGTTTTAATCTTTTGGTGATGTTCGAGAGTAATTGCCTGGTTGATACTAAAAGCAGATAGCGCTAACAATGCGAGATTGGCATAATCATTCTTTCATAGTGGAGTGCTGACCAATGATTGGCTGCCTCTTACGAATTCTATTAATTATTTATGAGGTTAGGCGCAGATGCCAGGCTGCTGCAGCCAACCTCAAACGGTGGCAGTATACCAAAAAATCCTGAGGCGAGGTTTTGCCATGAGAAAAATCGACTTGCCAGCCGGACGACTGAATTGGGAACCGCCACTTGCCTGAGCCTGATATTACTCGCCATTGGCGGGCGGGCGAGTCCTAATTTCTACCCCTGAGTGACCTAGCTTGGTGTCAAGTTACAAGCTGCATTATTTTTGTAATGTCATGTTTGTACATTTTGATAACCTCTATGTCTTTTGCAAAACATTAAGTTCAGACTAGAAGGAAATCATTTTTCCTATTCCCCTTATTGCATAGCACCCATTTTATTTCATACTTTTTATTCCATTGCCCCTATTTTATTCACCTAAAATTTTGTGAATGGTATCATAATCCTCCAATATTAGGTACCATGCCTTAACAGAACTTCCTTATCTTGCATTTCCTGTGTAAAACATCTAATATAAATCTTTATTACCCACTACGATACATATAATTCACAGATAGCATTGTACAAAGACGGATAGAAGTTAACACTAAGCACACCTTAACTGCCAAAACTCATCTCTTGTCTATGCTTGCGAAATCAACCAGTCTGTCAGCACCCACACACACAGTATCTAATGATTCAGTGTCGCTGTCAGGATCGAAGTTGTGAATATCGTGAGGTTGATTAATATGGAATGGCATAAACTCGACCGCCAGTTACTCTTTATTTAGGCCAATCACATTGAAGCCTCCCTCACATTCTGTCATAGATGAACAAATTGTTGGTATCAAACAAACACAAAACATTGGAGCACTCTTTATCTAGCATACGATTCACTCAGGGCCAGCTCAAACAAGTACGGGAGCTGCTGTAATAAAACCTGAAGTAGGTCTGTTTGGCTACCTGCAACATATTGACATTCGAGTCTGCGCTCTCAAATGAGTCCATGATCTTACATCGTATTCATAAAAACTAATGACAGAGATTTCGGTTGACCCAATGGCTAATTTTTATTATGAATATGGAAAATTGATCCAGGGATGTGCGGCATTTACAGCATAGGAGCTGCACATTGCATGCAATTGTAGTTTCCTATACTTGTGCATAATATATTGCGTGTAATTTCTCCCTTTACTCCTTTGAAATATATGTGATGAAGTGGTAAGGGTTAGTGGAAGTTGATGGAAAACCACTGATACAGAACAGCTACCACTGACAAGGTATGTCAGTGGTAATGGAAACTACTACTGACTCCTATCTGTCCGATAAACATCTTGCCTTCTTCCTACCTTAGACATCCCCACTGCCATTTATCCCTGGCAATTAAATGACTGAATATTATTTTTAGATCTGTGCTTGACATTGTCAGTCTCTGTTCACCCAATGGTGTAACACACCTGTATAATTCCAGTGGGTTTGTTCCATTTGTTCAGTGAAGACTTCCAGAGCACAAATACGTCATAGCAAATTGGGCCCCACAGCTGTATGGCTTCTTTGGGCACTGAAATAGGTCTATCCAACAGCAGCATATATTCCCTGGGCACTGAAATAGGTCCATCCAACAGCAACATATATTCCCTGGGCGCTGATATTGTCTGGTCCCATATTAGAGTATATTCTTTGGGCGCTGAAATAGCGCAAGCCAACTGCAGTGTAAAATTTATAGCATGCTAAAATCAGTGCCCTACATCAGAATGATTTCTTTATTTGCTGAAACAGCACTGCCATACACAACCATATATTCAATGTGCCCTGAAAGAGTGCGGCCCTACACTAGCGTATATTCAATGTATGCTAAAACAGTGTGGCCCTACACTAGCATATATTCAATGTGTGCTGAAAGTGTGGCCCTACACTAGCATATATTCAATGTATGCTAAAACAGTGCGGCCCTACACTAACGTATATTCAATGTGTGCTGAAACAGAGTGGCCCTACACTAGCGTATATTCAATGTATGCTGAAACAGTGCGGCCCTAAACTAGCAGCTTCTCAATATATTAGATTTTACCTTAGTTTTATTACTGTATTTCTATTTACTTGTTACAGGTAGATTCTCTGCTGTCTTTTCAAAGGGCCATGTACAATGGATCTACCATTGAAGTTCAAGGTAAAGTTCATATAGATATGTTTATAACTTCTATCAATATTCTGATGGCTAAGCCATGAGACATCTTTGCTTGCTTGTCATCATCACTATCAGCTGTTACACGGTTTTTGTTTCCTGTTGAATTAAATGAATAGGTGTGATAACCTTCTAAAATGAATATTCAGTAATATTCAGGGTTTTTTTTACAAATGTGTGTTGTCTCAAAATTCACCAGAACATATCTAACCTGATATGTGACCTCTTGAACATATCCGACCCGATATTTGACCTATTGAACATATCTGACCCGATATGTGACCTCTTGAACATATCTGACCCTATATGTGACATCTTTAACATATCTGACCCGATTTGTGACCTCTTGCTGCGTTTGTTAACAGTGAGTTGTCCAAAGGTGAATACACCGGTCAAGTTGAACATCTCGTGGCGTCTTACAAGCTCTCCGTGTGCCCAGCAGTTTGCCACCATCAAGGTCAGCATCTCATTACCCTTATCCAATTGTCACCGCCACCTGCACTTTACATGTAATTTTATGTGTACTGATTTTACTTCTCAAATATTCTTCATCAAATCCCTGTATAGCGTGGCTGTTTGTGATATAACCAATACATTATTAACTTGGCTCGAAGCCAAGTTATGGCGATCGGCCCGGTTTGTAAGTTTGTATGTATGTATGTATGTATGTATGTTTGTTAACATTTTTTTTGATCTGCGATACAGTTCGCAATTTTTGAAATTTCTCAATTTTTTTTTCTTCAATCGCTAGGCGTGAATGATGTGCAGAACCGAGAGGTTTTGTTTTGACCTTGACCCAAAACTAAGGTCAAGGTCATCGAATAAGTGAAAAACTAATATCTTATATAACTCCGTTAATAATGGTCGGATTGCTACATAATTTACACCATCGTGTAGCTGATTCTAATTGCAAACTTTTTCTTATGACATATGTGGCCATCCAACCAACAGTTTTCCCAAGCGCTTAAGGTCGAAAAAACGTGGTATTGGTCCAAATGGCAACATAAGTTTCATGAATATTTTGAGCGCCTATAAAACCGTCGATACATGTCCGATGGTACATTTTTTTGTGATTATTTTTATAAGGCCAAGTTCCCCCATGGTTTCATGGGCATCTTGTATTAGCATAGTAACTGTTGCCAAACACCTCCATAATCTCAAAAGCCGTTCTTTAACACACTGCCTGGTGATTTTATTCACTTTGTGTCGCATGAATAATCTCTCTATCTATGAATTATGCTGCAGGATATGGATACTTTATTTAAGGATCCTGGCAAGTATGACAATGCTGGTCTCTTGACTACAAAGTTCTCAGATATAACCACCTATGACTGTGATTTGAACTCAGTCATTGTTCTCAATGGGGTAAGAACTCGTGGAGAGCAGAATGTATTCGCTTGCATACAGCTTGATTAGCAATAGTGTTTAATGAACCAATACTAACTTTGTCCCTGTGTGTGATCAGACCCAATTCCAGTTCAAAAAATACAAGGTTGGTATTATCCTTGTCACTGGTAAGATTTGAATTTTTGAGTCAGATTTAATGTATGTGTATGTATTTAAACCTCCTGTATTGTCATCTGTGTGATTTGAATTTAATTTTATCAGACAACAATTAAGGATGAAACTTCTACAAATGAAGGCAAAGAAGGAAAAAGTAGCGATGTGAGTGATCCACATGCAGTGAAGCATGTTAAATTGATGTTACATTCTAACTCATGACAAGATGGTGAGCTGGGAAGAAATATCAAAACTATATAAGTGTTGATTATGTTGTAAACATGTGTTTACAGGGTGAGCCGTTTAGTTGATGTTTGTAATCATAGTTGCTGTGATATTCTATAACATGCCTTGTCTTTCACATTTGGTCAGGCACAATGAAGGCCTCTTTTGTGGTCAACAGCATTGAAGTTTACTGTAGGCTTACTCCACGTAGAGCCTGTATCCATGTGTGTTTGTTTTTACTGGAAAAGGTGACTACAGTCAGCAATCAGAGGAAGCGTAGATCTTCTGATGGTGAGGCAGATCAGAAGGTAAAGGGTAAAATTTCATCTGTTTGGAGTTTGATAAGCATGACTATCTTCATATTGTTGAATTTTAAATATCTCTGTTTGAAAAATCAATTGTTTGTCATTTTAAATTCAAGGATGACAATAAAGGCGAAGAAAGAAAAAGTGACAAAGTGAGTGATCCACATGCAATGGAGCATGTTATATTGTTGTTATATTCTGTGTTTGAAAAAACAATTGATTGTCATTTTTAAGTAAATTTATAAAGGAAACACCTTGTGATATTAGTGGTCTAGCTGTGTTTAGAATGTTTGAGCCATCTTTAATAACAGATTGACTCTTAAATTCCACACAAGTTTCTGTATAACAGGAAACCTTAGTTGTCTTTCATGAGTTGTACCGATTAAAATCATAAACTTATACCTCTTGAACATAGAATTACTGTTTGATAAGCAGGATATATACTTCTTGAAATAGTTCATATTGTTTCATTTTATCAGACAGCACCAGTTACTAAGGATGACAATAAAGGCAAAGAAAGAAAAAGTGACAAAGTGAGTGATCCGCATGCAGTGAAGCAAGTTATATTGTGGAAATATTCTGTTTTTAAAAAAAACAATTGTTTGTCATTTTTAAGTAAATTTATAAAGGAAACACCTTGTGATATTAGTGGTCTACATATGTGAAGTAATTCAGATGTACACAGTGATTGGAATGTTTGAGCCATCTTTAGCAAATGATTGACATGTTTCTGTATAACATAAAAAGGAATCAAAGACTGGAAGTCAGGTATTAAGATAATTACTATTTTACTACCTTAGTTGTTTATCATGAGTTTTACCAATTTGTAAACCTATCATACCACTTGAACATAGAATAACAGTAATTGTGTTAAGTTGTTTTAAAATAGATTTCAACTGAAGTCAAGTGTCTGTGTTTAATTGTATCATTGTGTTGATGTGTTAACAGACAGAGGCAGATGACAAAAGTGTAAGTAGGGATGTTGTACTTGACTATGAGGAGTAGATGCAACATATATACTTGAGCGTAAAATTTCACCTGGGAAGTTTCCTTTTCCATTGATTGCTTGGTTTCTTTTTACGGAATTTGGTCCAGTTTAATTGACTGTAGATTAATTAGTGAAGTACGATAGAACACATCATCAATGACGTCATAGCTAAACCATATATGGCACTGAAGATTCCAACGGTTGCTTTCCTGCTCACTCACGACTCATTTTGGTGTCAGATTTAATTTGTTTCTAGGATGTAAATATTATTGCGATTAACATTGTGGGGGCTGTTGTGCAAAGTGTTCTGTTTGGAGTTTGATATTCTACCTCTTGAAATAGTTTAATTTATTCTCCAACAGGAACAAATCCTCGCATGGAAAGATGGCATCTACTTGATGCAGATACTTATAGAAAAAGACGATTCTGAGGATTTTAATGCAACAGGTTGGTTAATGTTTTGTCTACATTCTTTTCGCACGTGTTAATCCATAATAGAGAGCTTCTTGTAAAAATGTCAAACTCTGGACAAATCAGATTGGGTACATTTATTGTGCCATAAATATTGGGATGGTTCTGCACCCTACTCTGCCCGTGTTGCAGTCCGGCTTAAGATGCAGGGCCCAGATGGTGGTTACTTGGATGCCATCGACTGGCCGCTGCTGCCTTTCTACGGGACCATGTGTGCTGTCTATGCTATCATGGCTCTCTTCTGGATGATTCTACTCTGCTGTAACTGGCGTGACCTCCTGCGTATACAGTTCTGGGTTGGTGCAGTTATTTTCCTAGGAATGCTCGAGAAGGCTGCATTTCTGGCTGAGTATGAAACCATCAACTCGTCAGGGATCTCAGGTATTATATGAATTATATGACGGTTATACCTGTATAAATGTGTCTACCTGACGTGGTTGGAGCTGTACATTAAGGCCGACCACATCTTATATCTTTCAGCTTCATTCTGGTTATCATCTACTTCTCTAACTCTATCACCAGATTTTGCTCATGCATTGTTGATGAAATGGCTTTCACTTATGTGGGTTTGACATGTGTACATACAGCCAAAGGAGCCATTCTAGTGGCCACCCTCGTGTCTTGTCTGAAGCGGACCTTGGCCCGTATGCTGGTGGTTATTGTCAGTCTAGGGTTCGGAATCGTCAAGTGAGTAAAGCTGACCCAGCCATAAGGTTTTGATGTTGTGATTTCTATCAAGGTTATCTATATAACTACGATCTATCTAGTGCACGTGTTGTTGTTGAGATGGTGATGTCCCACCTGTGGCTGTTGGTTTGTGTTAGGCCGCGACTTGGTCCAATGCTGCACCGTGTATTAGGTATTGGCGCTCTCTACCTCATCCTTAGCGCTGTGGAGGGGGCTCTCCGTATCCAGCGGGTGAGAAAAGCTGTCATGATGAGTACTTGTTGTGTCAAATGCATTATGATGTAACGAGTACTTGTTGTCTCCAATGCATTATGATGTAACAAGTACTTGTTGTCTCCAAGGCATTATGATGTTACAAGTACTTTTTGTCTCCAACGTATTATGATTGATTGTGTGGTCAACTCAGGAGAAGAATGATGTATCCAAAAAGTCCATGTTGGCTGAGGTTCCTCTAGCTGTGCTCGATGCTGCCATCTGTTGGTGGATCTTCACAGCGCTGGTGGACACAATGAGGACACTTAGGCTGCGTCGTAACCTCGTCAAACTCTCGCTTTACAGGCACTTCACCAATACCCTCATATTCGCTGTCTTAGGTGCGTACACATCCAATAGTCCTGACTACCACATATGATAGATGGCAGGTGCGCCATGAGCGACATATTCACCAGTTAATACATTATAATGTTGGCATAATCATTACGATATGAAGTCCCCTGTTACGCTACTACGACTTCCTCAATAATATCGAGATCTGTGCCTCCCCATACGAAATTCTATTTGTGTATTTCTTTGCTCAACTTGTCTCGTCCGGGCAGCGATATTTCCCGAACTAGTCATGCAAGTCCATTACTGCATCCAACCATCAGATGAACTTTGTAATTTGCATATATGTATACTACGGCCTACCACGCTAAGGGCTAACGTAGAATTTTCCAAGCACTGCTTCATTCATGTGAACTTGGTGTGTGTGAACAGCATCGGTTGGCTACATGATCTGGTCCATCGTGCAACACAAGTTATCAGTCTGCATGACGGTAAACTTCAATCTTCTTGTTGGTTTCTGAAGGATAATTTGACTTTAAAAATGATAACGTGTGTTGTCTTTTTAACTGTCATGGAGATATAGTTGCTTTGTGATCAGGTGGATCAGAGTGCATTTATACACTGTGATATATTATTATCCCAGTGTTGAAATAAGGCATCATATTGACTCAGGTTATTGTTCTCTCATCTGAGGGTGTAATGTGCCATCCAAGCAGGGGAGGCCTGACAGAAACCTGCCCCACTTGTTTTGTAAACTCCAGGTGTATTTTGCACTGATTTGCCATCATTACTGTAGCCAGCCATCATTATAATGACTGACTGTTGGGTGTAATTGTGTAGGACTGGAAGGAGTTGTGGGTGGATGATGCCTTCTGGCATCTCCTCTTCTCTGTCATCCTCGTTGTCATCATGGTGCTATGGCGACCCACAGCCAACAACCAGAGGTCAGTAACCCCCAGGCCCATCAGTAACACTTCCTGGTCTGTGGAGTGAATAATGATTGCCTAATGGCAGCTTATTGTGATCCGTTCAACCAGAGTTGATTGTGTGATGGAAATGTGCTGTGGAATGTGTCCAGGTATGCCTTCTCTCCGCTGCTGGACCAGGCTGACGAGGAAGCAGAGGAGCCTATGATGAATGACGCTTTTGATGGCATGAAGATGAGACAGTCTGCTAATGGTGACACCAAACGCAAAGATGTCTCTGGTCGTGGCAAGTCCCCCGTGAGTTCTGTCTTATTCACACATTGTTCTATTGTTGAACACTGTCAGGCCTTTCTTGTCAAACACTGACTCAGTTCTCTTTTCAAACACTGGTGCAGTTCTCTTGTAAAACACTGACACCGCTCTCTTGTCTATCCTTAAGTCGATTCACTTGCCAAACGCTGACTCCGCTCTCTTGTCTATCATTAAGTCGATTCACTTGCCAAACACTGACACCGCTCTCTTGTCTATCATTAAGTCGATTCACTTGCCAAACACTGACTCCGCTCTCTTGTCTATCATTAAGTTGATTCTCTTGCCAAACAATGACTCCGCTCTCTTACCTATCATTAAGTCGATTCTCTTGCCAAACAATGACACAGTTGTTCTTTGTTGTATGTAAAATCAGGAGGATGATCTCAAATGGATAGAAGAAAACATTCCAGCATCTGTTACGGATTCGTAAGTCACTTTCACTATTCTCGCAGTATGAATCACCAGCTGGGAAAATAACAATGTTGAATGTCTTTTGTTTATATTTCTAGTGCTCTACCAAGCATCCTCGACTCGGACGATGAAATAATGACCACAAGATTTGAGATGTCGAAGATGGAGTGATTTCCTGACAATTACCATGGCATACCTAGCTAACCATGTAAGATTGTGTGCTGATATGAGTGTGTTTGGGTGTGGGTGTCCATGGTTGGCTTAGGTGTTTAATCACTGTAGTGTGGGTCTGCATCAGGACTCGTGCTGAGGGGTGGGTATCATACTTACGGTGAAAAATTTTGGCTCTTCTTAAATGGATGCTTGTCATTAAATTTTGTTTTGTGTTTCACTATAATAACATTTCTTCTTGGCGAAGCAGCTTTGATTGAGACTGCTGCTGTCGTTGGATTCCATGCCCATTGTTTTTTTATTTGTTAAGTTGCATTTGCATTGGTTGGAGGTCAGTGCATGTATATCTAGGATTCTGCCAGGACTGATGATTACAATTTCTTCATTGGAAAAAGCAACAGACATACTTGTAGTGTCAAACTGATCCCCTTCAATGGCTGCCTCATGAGTCCATGAGTTCGTTATTTTTACTTAGATAATAGAACTGACATTTCCAAGGTGATATGACAAACATTGGATGATTTGTGGCCAGCATTCATATTATTGTAAGTAATCATAAGCATGTTTCATCTTCATCCATGGGATTCGTTGTACATATGTAAATAGGTTTGGATGAACGAGTGTATGCTCTGTAGGTTTCCACTCATTCATTCTCATTTAATTGTGAACCAGATGGACAGATAGTGTGTTGGTTGTCTTTTACTTTACTTGGGATGTACATGGCTATTGTAAGAATTCATTCAAAATATATGGAATTAGTTACTGGAATCAGTAGAAATAATACTTGGGACCGAGTTTGTTATAACTAAAAGTATAATTTGTTAAATATATGATTATACTATTTTTATTTTGATCATTATATCAACTTTGTGATGAGTAAATCAAGTGCTTAATTTGTTTGAAGCATCTTTATCTGAATAGTTGCACCCACTTGCCTTGTTCATTTAAGGAATCCAAATGTGTCCAAAAAGTCACTGGCGTTGACCTTATTGCCACTGTTACGTCATACATCATTATTATGAATCCATAAGAAATTGTCTGAAGCATATTATTATTATTGAATCAATTTCAATGCACATCTATGTTGATACATGTCCTATCATCAATTCAACTGATAAACCACAGGAATATGCCACTGACTGAGAAATATCGACTGGTGAAAGCAAATGGGCTGTTTAACTGATAGCTGCATGAAGTAAATGCACAAAAACACAGTGTAATGTTTTGTTTGGTTGTTGCTGAAATGCATAACTAATGGTCCTGTTAAGTTCTGCCCTACCCAGATCTGATAGTGTGCAATTTGTGTCATGGCTTTTGGAACCTAATAAGTTATATATTTATTCAAGATATTTGAGGTACTACTCTTGAATATCTGATTATGTATGGAGAGACATTCCTTTCAAAGCTTGGTGTTCTATGTATGATGTTGTGTGGGGAGGTGACGAGGCTTATATTCATCACATTTTGTTTATTGGAAGTTTATTGCTTTTGTCGTATCAAGAACAAGTTATTTTTAAGGGAAATAAATAATTCTTCAACTGACTTTTCTTGGGGTTTTTTCCCGACGCGTACATTGTTATAATACCATGGAGGAACATTTTCCCCACTATGTGAATTCCACAGTACCAGGGCCTCACTTCAACCACAGAAACATTTTCTGGTGACATCATACTTTTATATTTTGTTGGCAAGAATATGTGATATAACATTTCCCGGACAAAGCTCTCTGTTTAACTTTAAGGGCAACAAGAAAGAAGAATTGATGGAGGATTCGTCTTCTCAATATTTCATTGACCAGTGTCATTATTCTAACAAGCTTGGTTCGAGTCGTCGATGTCAACCTGGTTGTCTACAGTGCCTAACAATTGCGGTCGCGTGCTTCCCGGTTCAATCCTTTTCGTATGAATAGTGGATGTGCCTAATTAAATCTTGCCACGACATTCTGTTGCCATTCATATTCTCGTCATAGCGTACCAGCGGACATGTTTCATCATGACGAGACAATTACATTTGAGCAAATGGCTGTTAGACGCTGTCCTTATTTGCCCTTTAATATAAAAGGTCAGTATTGTTGAAATAAGTGTATTTTATTGGCATACCATAGACTAACATAACAGCAATTGTTCATTCGAAATATTCCTTGTCTACATAAAAACTCATAGGTGGGGCATTTATGGATATATTACCTCTCAAGGGCGATAATAGATGACACCCATGCCGTAGACAGTACTCAGTTGCTCTTTTTAACCAATTGGAGCTTGTTGAGCTTGCGCTCCCTCTTGGTTCTTGAGGATGGCGTCGCCAATGTAGAAAATTCGACCACAAGACCTTACCTTCGTGATGTCCTCTTGATGTAACTAGTCCAATTTAATAATTGATCGGTATTATGTATGGTGAATGAGTCTCAACAACTGCAATAACTTGTAAATATGCATAATCGCCTAAAATGTGGGAGGCAATTAACTTTTCCTACTAATTTCGAATATGGTGGCGAGATTGTGCAAAGTAAGTCAGTTGAAAACGGACTTGTTATGATGCTAAATAAAGGAGAGGAAGAGCCAACTAGGTTGGATAGTTATACGTTTTAAATCTAGTATAAATTAACTCACCTGTGAAATGTATTATCAGACAGATTATGACAATAACGGTATGATAAAAACTTCCGCGCGGTCGTTTACGACGACGTCATGCAAGAGACCAGTTGTTGGCAACTACTAGAATGCTGAGAGGAATTTCGCCAAAAAGTTAGAAATTAATCGAATATCAAGTGTTTGCCCGGAGATTGGTTAAAAAAAACCCATATCAATTAAATTCAATACTCTCACCATTGATGGCTTTAAATTCTTCTCAGTATGTATTTTTAATCTGGTAAGTGAAGATAAGTTAAGCATGTTTGTCCATCTAGCTATAAAATGGGTTTTCCTGTTAGACCAACAAGGGAGTACCCGATCAACTGTTTGTCTGTTGGGCTAGTAGCCAGGTGTAACAGGCCAAGTCTGCACTGTAGGCGGCATCAGATCATCAAGGCGAGTGCCTTGCCTAGCCAAGTCCAAGATAAACCCCCATCCGCCTAGATTATATACCTGGTGTGGTATGCAGAAAGTATCCTATGCAGAAAGTGGTGTTCGTATGCGCATATGTTGGCAAAATGGCAGCCATGCACAAAATGGCAATTGAAGTAAACAATGTGTCATAACCATTCATTCTTTGATAAGCGAATCATCCATGGGATTATATGGTAGGAATAAAAAGAGTTAAATGAACCTTTAATTGGTCGCAGTAGGAAAAAAAGAAGTTAAATTCAGCTGTAATTACAGATGTTATCACTAGCAGATGACAGTAAACTCCCATTTATGCGAATAAGTGTAGCATTAGTGGGATTATTTTGTCATGGAAGGAATAAAAGACAACAGTGTACTCTAATATTGAATGTAGCAACATATGTTTTTAAACATCAGGCTACCTTGTGCATACTAGTATAATTCCATGCTGAAAGTAGACACATCTATAAACTTTGTGCATACAAGGCTTCTGCAGAAAGAAGCCTTAGTTAATAGATGTGGCTAAGTTCCGCATGGGAGTATGTCACATGCAGAAAGGTTAAGGGGTGTATACAAGCATACACACACTTTAATATTTTCATTTATTTGATAGTAGTAACTGCGCGCTTTCGCTCCGCTCGTTCTCGCTACTTTATGCATAGCGCAACTCTGATCCTCTCTGCAATTTTAGCCAAAATTCGATTGCAATCAGGCCGCTGGGTGCTAGACACTTGGTGTGCATCATAACGTTCACAATTTAGCGCTCTCGATAATGGTATCGAAGAGGTTATAGCTACGCTAAGAGGGCTCAATTCGTGTGGCTCTGGCGGTGATCATATTCCTAACTATAATATATTGCAATCGTAAGGTGGCGCTGCAGTGACACAAACAAAAGCACATGGAATACTGGATTGCCGTCACTACGATTGATGAGTGCGGGAAAAAATTTGTTTTGCAGAGCCTTGCCACTGCCAAAACATGTTGCACAATATGCTTATGAATAGCGAAAATAGCAAGTGCATTATTTAATAAATGTCAGCTTGATCAGCTACCTGGTCTGGGGTATACCTATCAAGTGAGCTACGTGGTTTTAAGAGACGCTATGACAAGACGCTATGACAATAACGCTTCAGCGAACAGGTGGCGTCTTCACACATTCCCTCTGGTGGAAGGCTCGAGTGAGCGCTCTTAGCAAAGCTATAAACTCTTTGGTAGTATGGCTTGATATCGATGTGCAGATTCTGTGGTTTGGTTTCAGAAATCTTGAGAATAACTCGCACATCCTCTTTAGTGAGTGATTTTAGGGGTCAAAATTCTGTGACTTATATTAGAGATTTTTTAGAGGCTATTTGTGTACCAACCACAACCCCCACCCAACACATCTCCGTTGGCACCTTGTAACACTCGTGTTGGGGTGTAATTAAAAACTCTACTTACCTCACTTTCAATTGTCCACCCTAGAAACTGAAGAATTCCACAGAACTCACCAATAATCTGATATATAGCGCATGTCCTCCTTTCAGTTTTAAAATGAGAAAACTTCCTATTCCATGGAAGGCAACAACCAGGAATTTCATTTACTTCATAGCTGCATGGAATGCAGCTGGCCTTTGCATTTATCATTGGATGAAAAGGGGTAAAGACAAAGGGGACCCAACCTGGGAAGCAAAAACCTCAGGTAAGAACCATGTTTCCATGAACATATATCGTGCAGCCTTGTGGGGGGATGCTGTGTGTGTGTGTGTGTGTGTGTGTGTGTGTGTGTGTGTGTGTGTGTGTGTGTGTGTGTGTGTGTGTGTGTGTGTGTGTGTGTGTGTGCGTGCTTGCGTGTGAGAGAGATTTGATGTTGTCTGGGTTAGATGGGTCATGACAAGGTTTCAGTCCAATCAGCCAGGGAAATCTACCATGAACCTTTACTTAGGTAGAAATTAGGCCATCAAAAATAATTGAGTCTACCCAGCCACCATGCACTACGATAAACTCAGTCATGAAGTCATTCATACAAATAATGCAGTATCTGTATGGAACAACATGTTGCTGTGTGTGAAGCCCAGAAGTACCTGTCACTAATGGGCAATGCTGAAGACCAAGTCAAGGTGTACAAAATACGAGGACTGCATTCGGACGATATTAAGACTGAAGAAGCCACGCTGGGAGACTTCATGGTGCCAGAGCCTCCTAAGCCAGCGGAGGAGAAATGAGGGTGTGTGGTTCCGTTGTATGGTTGCATTCTTCCAGACTGTATGACGTTATTAGAGGCGCGTTATTGACGGTTCGTCAAGAATTTAGTTGTTCAACATTTTGTAACCATATGTTGTCTATGTGTTAATTTTATGCGTTTCTTTGTTTGTTTCAGAATCATCACAAACAATTTGTTTACACTATTTGTAAATAAAGTTTCTTTTAATATTATCAGTGTGACAACACAACAGCACAAATGTTCTGGTTAAGGTGATACCTTGGCAATGCTAATATAAACCTTATTTCAACCTCCACCTTAAGGTTCCAACTCTGTAGTACCAGGTAGTTTTGAATAGAGCACTTGAAGACATTGGTTCTATTTGAGCCCAGAAGAAACAAATAGCTGTATTATTTTAGTGAAATATTTGAGACAAGAAACAATAGAAACCTTAGGCATAACACACACATTGTGAGGGATGGCATTACTCGGCTAATGGTAGTCAATATGTTAAATGGATGCCATAGCTAAGTCTGTAGCAAATCAGCCATATACTCAGGGATGTATGCCTGCCAAACATGGGATGAGGCCAGAAAATAATTAGCAGCAGCAGCCACCAGACGGGGCGCTGAGGTGGTACATGTTGCGGAGGACTTTCCTGCAGTTAGGAATAAGCACAGTGGTCTGTTGACAGGCGGATCACCGGAGACGACCCCCAGCACAGGTCCGATCGAAAAGCGAAACACACCAACTCCGGTAGTGCCATCCATACCACCGAGGAGGCAGACAATTCGGTGGTTCTGTTCGTTGTCATGAATGCAAAGCTTACCATTGAAGGTAGCAGTGTCATTTAAGGTTAATTTGGACTCGCCTAACGGCACCCGATAGTTTAAATCTGTCGCTGAGGTGAAAACGGCTCTAGTGGATGCATTGGTTTGGCTTCGAGGAATTCCAACTGTAGGGCTGTCAGGGATTTTTTTCAAATTCATTGTATCTCGTTGAAATTATACATGAAGATAGGTATACTCATGAGGATTATAAAAAGCTATGTTTCATTTTTTTAAGTCAATTAAAAAAAATTATAGAGGTTTCAAATTCTATGGTATTGCTCGGTTTTGTGCCAGAATTCTAAGGTAAGGGATAAGTCACTTTTCATGTCTTATATTTTGAATATCATAGTGAAATTATACTAAAAGAAATGTACAATGTAGAGGATTCTAAAAAGCTATGTTTCATTTTTTTAAATCAATTAGTAAAAAAGTTTATGAGGTTTCAAATTCCATGGAATTGCTCGGTTTTGTGCCAGAATTGACAGGATGACAGCCACTTTTCACTTTTCCAGATACCTGTCTAAAATTGCCAAACAATGCTTATACAATTGCAACCAGACACCTGTATGAAATTGCGAAACAATGCTAATCTATTGCAACTAGACACCTGTCTGAAATTGCCAAACAAGGCTTAAACTATTGCAACCAGACATCTGTCTGAAATCGCCAAACAAGGCAACCAGACACCTGTCTGAAATTGCCAAACAAGGCTTAAACTATTGCAACCAGACACCTGTCTGAAATTGCCAAACAAGGTAATTCTCTGAGAGCTGGTTGAATTTGATTTCTGTTGCTGCACGGTCAGACATTGTACGAGAAATGTGTTGTAGAACCAACTTAGCCACTTCATTTTGAGAGGCATTTGCAGCATCATCTAGATCTTGAAGTATTTCTCTATACACCTTAAGGGTGTCCTGCGCAGACTAAGTTTCAATGTCCCGCAAACCCAGCACCCAAAGATTCCCTTTTTCATCAGCAGCTTCATACCCCATAAACTTCCGCCCAAATTTGCTGGTTTCATCGGACAACAGCGTAGTGTTTTCTTCTTTACTGAAAACTTCCCCTAGTTGTTTTCGTGACAGAACAAGTTTTTCTAGGTTATAATAAAATGTCCTAGCGGTCTACCAAGACCAATAAAAATCCTCAGGGCCAGACTAGGGCAGTACAACTTATTTGTCACACCCTTTATAAGATTGGTGAAATATATATACACCGCGTCGAGTAAGATGAGAGATATATGGTTCGATTAAACCAGTGATGGTTTAAAGTCAGTGGTCACTCGCGTCTTCACTATACTTGAATTACCCCTGTATATAGATGGATATTAGGGCTCGGATTGATAAATGAACGAAAATCGACTTTGTTTAACGGAGCACGTTCAGCGGTGGTTGCGAGAGTGCGAAGCCGTGTTGAGTGAAGGCAAAGTTGACCCTGATACGGGCTCACGCGGCGAGCATGAGATGATTGGACAACGTTTTGTAGTGCAAAATACGACCATTCCGGTCCATTAAATAAGAAAAAAAACTTAACCCATTTGTAACATCATACTTAAATTTGTTAAAAGTGTGTACATATGTCGCGGCCATCTGATGAAATTGGGAAAAAAATACATTTGTTTACACCGTAACATTTCGTACGTAAATAATATTTTTTTCCCTTTGGCCATTTTTATTAGATTTTATATGAACATGAACATTAGAATGTCATCTTGTCATCTACTAAACAATAAAAACGATCCGAGTAACGAATGCGAACCGATTTAGAGAATTCGGAACGGGCTGAATCTCGAAAAGTCAAAAATGCTCGCCAAGAATTTTAACGTATTGCTCCACAAACACACACTTTTATGGATCAAACTGGGTAAAATGCGAAAAGTAAAGCAATATTATTGAAATTCAATACGTTAGCTCTCGTTTGATGTATCATTCGTCCATGTATCTTAAATATAAATGCCAGTTAGATCAAGTTGAAAAAAAATTGGAATTAACATTGAGGCACAAGCGCGGCAGCCTGTGGCGAGGTTCGGCTGACACCCCTACCAACTGTGCGTAGTTCTACATAACAAGGCTTGCCAGACCCGCCCATGAAGGATATGAGTGTATATGTTCTTGACTCGGCTGACCGACTTCATGACCGTCGCGACTTTTATCCAGTCACTTCAAAGGAAAGCGAACGCGATACATCACTGGATGCATCACTGCCTGTCCTGAAACTAATTCCAGGAAAAAAGCGTGATATGATATTTAAGTTTACCTTTAGCGGAAAAACCTCATAGCAAAGTAAAGTCGTCGTCGAACATTTAACGTCGAGCAAAGACAGCGATGATCATAGCTGCGTCTATTCCAATGAATGTCTCCATCCACGAAATTGAGTCTCATACCTAGAGAAAGAGATAGTGCTGTACGTTTCTATAGTGTATCACATATTGTTCCGTGTCTTTGATATAGAGGGCCTGTTTTAAGCTCTGCTTTTGAGTAGGGCTTATCATACACCATTGCTGCAGCGTCCGTCCGTCTGTTCATAAACTTTGGTGACAAGTTTTCTTATAAAGCAAGCAACCTTCCTTAAATTACACATGGATCCCTCTTATACCATACAACACATTGGTATAGTTGAATCGCTAGATCCTATACGTACCTTACTTCATCGAAAAGCTACACAGTGACTATCCCTACAGGACATAGACATTATAATGAAATACACGGCTACACAGTGGTCCGGTTGGTATACTTTATTGCTTATTTTCTCGTCATTTATTGCATATCATTTATGTAGTCGCGCCATGACAGAGGACGATAAACACAGAGTCACTGGGTTCAGAAGAGGTTATTGAATGTGACTGGGGGGCTGTTCTCATCCCCGCTGTCGCTGTTGTACGTCAGACCTTCGTCTGTGGCTTCAATCTCGCCCTCAAACATCAGTTGCAATAGGGTCTCTACGTTACGACTCCCTGCGCAGAATTAATGACAATTTGTGGTTTATCACCTGGGCATAAATGAATCCATTCTATAAATATGTTATTCGTAACGAGCAGATACAAATTAGAACGCGTTGCTAGAAGATATTGGCCATATATATGAAATATTGCCAACACAAATAGGTAACAAGATTCAGTTTGTAGACTGTCGTTTGTTAATTGACAACTCGGTTAGGTAACCAGAGGATTTCATTAAAACATAAATATGAACCTCTTTCGGAGAGCTTGAATCTATGACTTATATCTGCGTCAGGAGGTGCGACTGGAGGATCCTGCTGTTCGCTGCTCGAATCATCGCCCCCCTCGTCCACCAGCACTTCCTGGTCTGTCGCACGACGCCGAAGTTGGAAAGTCACTTTCCTGTTTGAAAAGTGAAAATTTCTTTAACAGGGACAGTTTGACGTGACTCAACTGTAAATGGACACAGAAGGGACGCCAATTTCCGTTAACGGCAATGGCATTTTTTTGTCTTTACTAGGATTGAGTGAAGATTTTTGGCTGAGGAAATGTAATTATATTGATAGTTCACAGAGGCAGCATTTTCTGTTTTGCACCAAAATGATTTATTCCGTTGATTATATTGGTGAGATCTGATCATACTGTCCAGCGCCGAGTCCCATATCTTTGATGCGCTGTTCCACAGTGGCTTCTAGTGTACTCTTGGACAGAGTATATTCAAGGATGAATATCTCCAGGATGAAGGCGGTGAAAATGCTGCAAGATACATTCCCGTTATTGCTGAATAACTGATAGGGCGACAGGGGCGACATCACAACACAAGCGAGTTGAAAATTGAATGACCGTGACGACACAACAATCTCAGAACGAGATCTGCTAATGGACAAGAGACGATCATGCATTACTTTACGTAGCAGACGTGAAATGAGTTGTTTGCAGAAAAGCACAGTGAAAAAAGAATAATCATGTCTGAAGGCCTAATTCATGGTGGCAGGATAAGTGTACGAACTTGAGGATGACGACAACGCAGAGGAGATGGAATGAGATGAAGTAGATCCGTGCTGCCTTGTGAGTCACTAACACGAAGCCCTCCGCGATAAGTAGTCCCAGTTAAGGTGTCAACAAAATGCTGGTAATAGTAACCGTAATATCACAAGTATCAAGATAAAACAGCGACTGATAAAAGCAAGCTAAGAAGGTACTCTCTGCATGCTATGTTCTAGTGACTTGCACAATATGCATTTGCCTTTTCACGGGTACAATGAAGGACGATATTAATGCCTTCACCCCTGACCACCCTATTTATCCCGATCATTTCTATTGAATAACCGTGAGTTATTGAAAAGGATATCATGCCATTGGTTGACAACCATAAGCTCAAAGAGAACGACGAAGGCGTGTAGGATGTTGTTGAAGTTGTTGCTGCAGTATCGTTTGTTGTAGAATTCGGACCCTTCCAATTTGCTGTTGCCACAGAAGCGAGTGTCGTCCGTCAGGTCACTGTAGTCTGTGTACCTGATCAAGCCTTGGAATGCCTCCACGCCGATAACAGCGTAGAAGTAATAGATGACCTATACCCAGTTCAATGAAATTGAATTTTTACAAGCAGAAATAAGCAATAAAGTCACTTGTGTGGTCTGATGATAATCGAGAAAAAATATAACGCACTTTGTTCAAATACACCGAGAAATGAATATCATCAAGACGAGGCAAAACGATGGACTTACAAATATGATAGCTCCGTACGTAGCAATGGAGGGCCCGATGTTAACGATGGTTACAAGAACAATTCTGAATCTGTAATTGTTACAATACCAACGGTTACTCCGAAACATCTGTAATTTTGTGTATGATTCATGATTCCATATAAACTGCGTCGATCAGCAGCTTGATACAGGAATCTACCCCTCGAAAGTAAGTAAAGGGTTTAACGGCAAACCAATGTCTTACCTTTCGAAGCTGCCCGCCAGTCGGACGAGTCGGAGAATTCTCAGAATCATGAGTACGTCCAGTATCGTCGTGCGTTCATCGGCTACACGAGATACAAACACAATTCAGTGATTACTTAGTTATATTGCAATCGGTCTCTGCAGCTTGTGGCCAGCTGTAGAGAGATCCCCTACAGTCAATATCAGGCGCCATACGATGCAATTGTCAAGCACAGATTTATGTTTAGTCAGATCTATCAGAGTTGGAGATAATCGAATGCCATAGAAAACACTGGGCTTATTGATCGAGAAGCGGTCTTTGGTTGTTGTTGTTGTTGTTGTTGTTACCTTCATGCAATGCACTGTCAACGATTGTGATGATGACAGATAACGTGATGATGAAGAAGTCGAAACTGCAACACAAGTCAAGTGGGAGCGATAATAAATAGCCCCAATGTGGAGTTTCTTTACATTGTATAGAAAAGATAAAGCAGTGGAAATTGATTTACATACATATTCCAGAAACTCCTGAAGTATTTGATGGGGCCATTGGCGTAGATTCGGAGAATGATCTCCACGATGAATATGGCGAGAAAGAACCACTCTGCCGCATCTATGCTGAGGCCAATGAAGACAGCATTGGTCAAGATCATCAGATCAAAGGCCCACTGGAAATACCTGGCAACAAAAAGGCAAATTTGTCCTATTTGTCATGAACACTTCATGTGACTACCACTTAAGGGCATGATATGAAAAATTGTTTATTGAGTCGTACTAAAAGATAGATGTGGGCAATTGGCACATTCTTAATGACACGAGTGGGATTGGATGGACGTTATTTATAACCACTAAACTCCTACCCCTACCCCAGCCCTCCCCCACCCCGCGACCCGTATCCACAAACCATCCGGTTTCAGAGAGGAACGTCAACATGTCGGAAGCAGGTACTTACTTGGTGGTCACCACTGAACAGATGAGTTTGCTGACGTAGGAAGAGTAGAGACGAGGACAGAGGCGCTCGAACGCGTTACGTCCCACGTCGACAACCTTCAGTTCGACGTTAAGTAAGTCGCCCACTTTCAGGAAGTCACCTTTGTCTGCGGGTCATTGAGCGTATTCAATAACATGGACAGACATTGTAACATACGACACTTTAAAGCAAGACACGAAAATAAAATGATAAACGAAATATTGGGAGGTGAAAATTTTGTGATGGCAGAAAGTGTTTCAATAAAAAATTGTAATTAGGCAATAATATATGGAAGTTAGTAATTGACATATTGCCGGGACCTTAGAACTTAAGGTGTACACCACCGGGACCTTAGAGCTTAAGCTGTGAGGCTCATTGTTGGAAGGGCGTTGTTCAAGGCGATTGTAAAACAACATTTATGGACCAGCGTGTATGAGCACCTATGTTTCCCTCGCCAGTCGTATCCAGGACGTGTAGTAGAAGTGTGAGCTCTGTGGCGCTCCTCTTCGGATCGACGAGCTTCATCAGGGACAGCCAACGGTCGGCCGGCACCAACTCCCGACCTCCTGGCCCACATATACGCAGTATGGTGAAGGCCCGCGACAGGCGCTGCCTCTTACAGTACACGTTACTTTTCACTTCATTCTGAAACACCGCTTCCCATTGTAAAGATGGTCAAAAAGGTAAGAAATCTTTTTTACGCGGGAGAGGTGAGGGAGAGATGTGACAATGCAGAGGAAATGACGAGGAAGTGGAGATGCAGCGACGAGTAATTGACGAGTAAGAGAAGATACAGTGACGATGATATGACAAATAGTAGGCGAGACAGTGACATAGAAATAACGAGAAAGAGGAGGCACAATGACGAGGAAATGACCAGGAAGAGCAGAAACAGTCACGAAGAAATGACTAAGAAGTGGCGAGAGAGTAACAAGGAAATGACTAGGAGGAGGCGAGATAGTGACAAGGAAATAAAGAGGAAGTGGATATAGAGTGACAAGGAATTGACAAGGTAGAGGAGATACAGAGACGAGGAAATGACGAGGAAAAGCCGATATAGTGTTTAGGAAACGACGAGGTAGAAGAGATGCAGGGATGACGAATAGACGAGGAAGTGGAGATACAGTGACAAGGAAATGACAAGGAAGAGAAGATACAGTGACAAGGAAATGACGAGGTAAAGCCGATACAGTATAGATGCCATGACGAGGAATTGACGAGGAAGAGGAGATATAGTGACGATGAAATGACAAAGAACAGCCGATAAAGTGACGTGGAAATGACGACGAAGAGGAGATGCAGTGACGAGGAAATGACTAATAAGACGCGAGAGAGTAACAAGGAAATGACGAGGACGAGGCGATACAGTGACAAGGAAATAACGAGGAAGAGGAAATACAGTGACGAGGAAATGATTACGAAGAGGCGATGCAGTGACGAGGATATTACAGGGAAATGACAAGGATAAGGCGAGACAGTGTCAAAGAAATTACGAGGATGGGTAGAGACAGTGACAATGAAATTACGAGGATTGGGAGAGACAGTGACAAAGAAATTACGAGGAAGGGGAGAGACAGTGACAAAGAAATGAGAAGGAAGAGGCGAAATAGTGACAAGGAAATGACGAGGAATAGGTGAGACGGTGACGAGGATACGATGAGGTCACGGTGAGGGCGTTGTGAGGTTATGGCGTGGCGGAGGTATACGGAATGAGAAATGCTGAGCAAGGGGCTTAACGTTATGAGAGCTTTGTTTACCTTGAGGTGTTTCTTGTAGTTGTTGTAGATAACAGCCAGTACAATGTTCATGAAGATGTAGAGGTTGACGATGAGATAAACCATGAAGAACAGTGCATACCATTTGTTGTTATCATACGCCGGCATCCTGGACGTAAACGATGACGTTATATGCTACATAGGGAACAACTAGCGGTGCGATCAGGGAGATGAATGGTGGTTTACTCAAATGCAAGTGAGACAAATAATTCACAAGAAGCTTTCGTTTAGCAAAATAACCTTGTCATACTTTTGCCACGTTACTTCTGGATTTTCGAACATGGACTGTTATCAATTTGTAAAATTTTGCATTGCGGTATCGGTTTTCACGACACTTCATACGGGATTTAGACTTTTATCTACTGGACTGAAATATACTGGCGAGCTCGTAGTGACCCGGACAATTCACATGATATCAGGGTAGTTGGTTGTAGAGACAGCAAATAGCCTGTAGCTATGCTCAGAGGGCTCACTCGCGCCTCCACCCTACAAAATAAGTTAACTCGCCACCTTTATGTAGAACGCTACTTTGTCATAGCGTCTATCTTAAATCACAGACTAAGACTGAGTGAGCTCTCTTAGCATGTATATAAGCCCTTTGGTAATGGAACTATTATTGTTGTTGGCGATAGTGATATAACTACTTACATGATATTAGGAATGGTGGCGCTAGTGATTGAACGACTCACATGATATCAAGGTTGTTGGCGTTAGTGATATCACAACCCACATGATATCAGGGTTGTTGGTTGTAGTGATAGAACAACCCACATGATATCAGGGTTGTTGGTTGTAGTGATAGAACGACCCACATGATATCAGGATTGTTGGCGGTAGTGACAGAACGACCCACATGATATCAGGATTGTTGGTTGTAGTGATAGAACGATCAACATGATATCAGGGTTGTTGGTTGTAGTGATAGAACGACCCACATGATATCAGGTTGATGGCGTTAGTGATAGAACGATCAACATGATATCAGGGTTGTTGGCGTTAGTGATATAACAACCCACATGACATCAGGTTGATGGCGTTAGTGATATAACAACCCACATGATATCAGGGTTGTTGGCGTTAGTGATAGAACGACTCACATGATATCAGGGTTGTTGGCGGTAGTGATAGAACGACCCACATGATATCAGGATTGTTGGTTGTAGTGATAGAACGATCAACATGATATCAGGGTTGTTGGTTGTAGTGATAGAACGACCCACATGATATCAGGTTGATGGCGTTAGTGATAGAACGATCAACATGATATCAGGGTTGTTGGCGTTAGTGATAGAATGACTCACATTATATCAGGGTTGTTGGCGTTAGTGATAGAACGACCCGCATGATATCAGAGTTGTTGGCGACAGTGAAAGAACTACTCACATGATATCAGGATTGTTGGCGGTAGTGACCAGAACATACAGTGACCAAAACGATTCCCAATAATCCCGGAAGTACTCGCTGCCGTCCGGGAACTCCAGCTGCCTGATCGCACAACATAATCGTTTTTACATATCCATATGTACTGGTTGACGCCGTTAAGCGTCTCGTGCAATTTTTGTCTTGAGCGTATACCGTAGAGTCGTTATTAGGCTGACCCGGATTTACCGGTGCCTCCAAAGACACGAATCTAACACAATCAAATAGTTCCCTTAAATCGAAACAAATCCGTCGCGCTTGTCCACTTGTAATGGCTTTGTGGGGTCAGATAGCATATTTTTGACGGGACGTAATTTATATCCAAATATTACCGTGGTAGACGCTACTGGACATATGCGAAAATGCTGGAAAGTTAAGGTAGTCACACGGCCCGGTCGATACTCGTTTGCATATTTTTGGCAATAAAGTTAGGAAGGATGATTTTATAGCCTCGATATCGATCAATTATCGATGATTTTTTGTTCACTATAGTTTTTAGTAATAAGTAAAAAAGGAACGCAAAATAAGAAGTGTGCCCAATCACCGGAAACCGCATACTCACTTGTTCATCATGAGTTTGAGTCCCAGCAAAGCAAACAGTGCAATGCTGGCGAGGAAGAGTAATAACACATACGCGATGTCAGGCAATGTGCGCCGGATGTTACGGAAAGCTTTACGAACCTGTGCCAGAAAATAATAACTATTAGCTAGTATGTAGACATTAAAAAACAACAAGTTATCTTGAATAGATAAGAGGTAAGGGAGAGACCTGTCTGCCTTCGGGAAAGTTGATAATGAGGAACGGCCTGAGGGGGCGTGACCACCTGACAGCTACCTCCTCGCCCCCTGGCGTCGTGTTTACCCATATGCAGTATGCAACGATATCAATTACTGTCAGCTGTAACCAGATAACGTAAGTTTGTTTAGTGGAATATGCCTTATACATTATACATAGGACTACAAAGTGATGTCGTCATAATCCGATCCGACCCTAAGTGGCGCCCGCAAAAAGGTACGAAAACAGCCAGACTGGCCCCAACAGCAGGGAGTCTCTATAGAATGACTATACAAGATAAGGACTTTTGACGCCTTGCATTTTGTACTTGCAATTGTTTCTAGATGGTGAATCATATCCACGATATATCTCCATTGGTTCTCTACAAAACCATGTAAGTTTGATATTTCTCCGATTCGTATACCGAGATATAAGCTCCCAGACATGACTAGAATGCTACAGCGAAAAGGTATTAAGGAGCCAGTTTGGACCATTATTAGCGATGTGACGTCACACTTTGTATCCCTATATCTATCGTGGATCATTGATACGGCTTAGATTTTTGATGAGGGACATTTACGTCATTTCTGTTTTCATGCAGAACAGCAGATATCGACGAATATTTTTAATCTGCCGTGTTAGATTAAACCTTATTGATCATCGATATTTTGCAATGCATTGATAGATTCACGACAATTCATAAATAAATTAGCGTCGCCATAAACGTACCGCTTCTATGATGAGTACGGTTAAGTTCTTCGGATCCCGCCAAAAGATATTTGCGGTTGAAAAGCTGCTGTTGTGAAGAAGCCGGAACATGAAATATGACAGGAAAAATATTTCCAGAATCATGGTTCCCTGTTAGCGCATCAACAATCTAACATTATGTCATTAATGGCGCTGTATAAATACTCTGGTGGTATTCATCCACTGGCAAAAAATCTGTCCATTTTCACGAATCAACACCAATTTTGCGCTCATATTAAACATTTTAACACAACTGTCTAAAAGCCGCAGAAAAAGGAATTTTCCTTATAAGCGAAGAATGAGATTAAAACATGCTCGTACCCAGTACGGAATCCCTACTGGATGTACAGCGGGCTTTTCAAACACGGCCAGGAGCAGGTTGCCCCATAAACAGACATGTAGTGCCACCTTGAACCCGATGTGATTGTACAGCTGATAGGATCTAAACACAACAGAGGGTCTGCATTGACGAGTGAATATAAATAACACATTTCACAAATGTATCATGTAATGCAGCTGATCTCAACCCGAAAACATCAACACTAACCGAAAAATGGCGATGAGAATATATATGGTTTACCATTAGAGCCTCCGTAGAATTCCCTCCAAAGGTACGCATCATGATCGCCAGTAATCACGATTAAACACGTTTCATAATGTACAAATAATGATTCACCTGTTAACATTGTGATCAACTTCTTCCTATCTTGCCAATCTTTGGGGGAAAAATATATCTGCCAGGTTAATGACTGAAAACTTACTGTCTGGTCAATATGTCTGCATCTGGTCGATTGCGTGATCATAATGCACAGACATACAGCGAGCTGGCTTAACTTCGGGATGTCTTGCTTTTTTGTTTGAGGTGGAAAGGTCCGTGAGGTGTGTCAATTCGCCTTTAAAATTATATTGGTAGAAATCTGACACTAAACCCGGGGAAATTATCAATTCGTCTGTTAATTTACTGATAAGACAGTGCCCCCCCCCCCCCCCCCACTTCACACTTACGTGACCCTCTAATTCAATTTCGCTTTTATCAGTATCTAACGAGAAGCCGCGGCGCGTCAAGTTGACGGGGAGCGCCCGGGTTGTGTCTGCTGCAGATCTCGGCCTCTTCGTCAGCGTGTCTTCTCAATTGCGTGAGAGCCTGATGGTAAGATCATAACGGCCTAACCAAACCGTCTGTGTCCTGATCTCGTGCACAGGACGTGATACCCCTTTGTTCGTCTAGATCCGCATCACTGCCCATGTATCATGCTCACGCCGGCATTATACACCACGCGAGTCGAAAGCGTGAGATAATATTGGGCCTCTAGGACACCATATGTAACTGTAAAAAGCTGCTGGCTGAGGTCTCGTTGGTAGTTACGGGTGAGTCCAGCACTCGGCTAAACCGATACCACGATAATGCAAACTATGGCATGATGGGAGCCTATAGGTGGTGGCTCCAAGTGAGATGTGACTGCCTTCATAACCTAGCCTAACACGCCAAACTGTGCGCCCAGGGTATATACACAGCACGGAATACAAACTGTGCGCCCAGGGTATATACACAGCACGGAATACAAACTGTGCACCCAGGGTATATACACAGCACGGAAAACATGACACTACATTGACAAGGATTGCCATGAATTAAATCAATATTACTTCCGAACTCGTGATTTGAAACAAATATCTGGTTTTGGGGTTTTGAATCTGGTGTTTAGACTGCGACTGTTTTAGAAATACTGCGTGATGGAGTAGGAGCAAGCATTCTGAGTCTCTACGATCTGATATTGACTTGCATCACAGGCTCTCTGAGATCAGCCTACCTAATATGGTCTTGCATCACAGGTTCTCTGAGATCAGCCTACCTAATATGGACTATCATCACAGGCTCTCTGAGATCAGCCTACCTAATATGGACTTGCATCACAGGCTCTCTGGGATCTGCCTACCTAATATGGACTTGCATGGGTCTCTCTTTGCGATCTGCTTCCTTGGTATGGAACTGCATCAGGCTCTCTGAGATCAGCCTGCCTGATATTGACTTCCATCACAGGCTCTCTGAGATCAGCCTGCCTGATAAGGACTTGCATCACAGGCTCTCTGAGATCAGCCTACCTGAGATCTGCCTACCTGAGATCAGTCTACCTGAGATATGCCTACCTGAGATCTGTCTGCCTGAGATATGCCTACCTGAGATCTGTCTGCCTGAGATCTGCCTACCTGAGATCTGCCTACCTGAGATCTGCCTACCTGAGATCTGCCTACCTGAGATCAGCCTACCTGAGATCTGCCTACCTGAGATCAGCCTACCTGAGATCTGCCTACCTGATTGACTTGATGTCGGCTTCGTAATGCATGTTGTAGCCCCCAGCGGCATCACGCACCAAAGTAGCTGCCAATAATAGTTCCTGGACGACACATTCATCATCATCATCATCATCATCATCATCATCATCATCAATATCATCATCATTGTCGTCTACAATATCACGCTATCATCATAATCATCGGTCATTTTCATCAATTTATACACATCGTTATCATCATTACAGTCATTATCGTCGTCTTCTGCTCACGCGTTCATAAATTCCATGCTACTAAGCGTTAGGCTTCTGAAGTTAAATCAATTACAAATGCAGAATACTTTTGGAACGTAGCTTCATATTTTTACCATACCAAATCATTATAATAAATCGATCGATCGAAAACCTATATGTCTAGGTCCATAGGCAATACATATGTAGAGCAGAGCGGCAGGCATTTTGATGTTGAGAGACGTACCTCCTCACTGAGTGGTGGACTTGAATCGCTAAGTGGTGTATGTTGAAGCGGAGGGACTCCAGTATCCACGTTCTTTCTCGGAGCATTCCCATTATCCTGCGTTGTCCCATTTTGAGAAGTTCCAAGCACAATAACGCCGTCCATTGTGAATTACTTGCTACGAGATTGCTTTTAAATATTATTGACAGTATAAATCCCCGTCAAGCATTGGTCGGTCGGTTCTCAAAACATTCCTGTGTTTTATTTCTACCGTTGAATTTGTCTCCATGGAAATCATATTCAAATGGCGAGCTTGTCAGTAGTCCCTACTTGTCTTCCCTCGAGCCCTCTCAAACAACTTGCTTTACTAACGTATACAGCGCTGTCTTCTCTGGCAAATTTGGGCGGATTTCCAATCAATACTTGTGATCACTCGTTTGCATATTATAAACGTTTCTGTACATGATCAATAGATAAATCCAAAACCGATTGGACCTTTGCGATATATCGTGCGTCCTTCCCCGGGCAGTCCAAAGCACAGATTGCCTCGGACTACTCCAAGCAACATAACCAGAAACCCTCAACTCCTGCCCGGAGGGGCAACCATCCGATGGTTCTACATAACCATCGATACATAACAATCGATATATATGCTATTCTTGAACTAATGTATTTTTTAGTGATCAGAGAACTGAGGTTTGGGGAAGTATCGATATGACATCTACTGGCAATTCGATGTTTACATTATCATTATTCCAGATGTAGGAGTAAGAGAAAGTGCCCCCTGTCCGCATCAAGTCTAGACGCGACGGCAGTTTTCGGTTGAAGGTCACGATATGCAACTGGTGTAGTTAGAGATGGTGATGGTAAATATAGCCAGTGTAAATTGAGAATATGTCAGTTGTTTACCGCACCCAAAAAAAAACAGCATTAAAGCGGGCGCACCATAATGAACAAATATGCACAGTTGTAGAAATCAAATCATGTTGTTCTGAAAAAAAGGGTCATTGTGAATCGAAGGTAGGGAAAAATGATTGTACGTATTTGGTAACAGACTTTTCATACTTATCATACTGAATATGTGGCATTCGACTTAAACTTGCTGTCGCAGGAAAAAATGACGCTCAGCCAAACCCCGACATCACAGAGAAAGAGACGTTCAACTCCAAAGGCGCGTAAGCCTGTCTTCAGAACTCCCCCGAGCAACAGAGAGCTGTATAACAATAATAATAATTATAAATAAAGAATACCTATATATAATACATATACTTATATATGTTTGTGTTTATATATATAAATATATACATATAAATATATATATATATACGTTTATATATATAAATATATATAAATATATATGTATATAAATATATATATGTATATATATAAATGAATATATATATTTATATATATATGTATGTATATATAAATATATATATATATATATATATATGTATATATATATATATTTATATATATGTATCTATGTATCTATGTATCTATCTATGTATCTATGTATCTATGTATCTATATATGTATCTATCTATCTATCTATATATCTATATATATATATATATATATATATATATATATATATATATATATATATATATATATATATATATATATATATATATATATATATATGTCTCAGGACAAAGGGCGCTCAACATCTAATCACTGAAACATTGACTTTCATGCCAAATATGGCATGACTTTCATCAGCACAGGTCATGGGTGTGTATGACTTTCCATTCACGCGATAATAACTTTCCTATTAATGTGACTGGAATAACAGCAAGAATTAGACGGGAATTGAAAAATTTTTCCATGCTCTGAAATGTGAAACCTTGGTCGACGCTGTGACAGTTTTCACGACATGGCAGTTGTGGACAGCCGACGTTATAATTAGGTGCGATGTTATGTTAGCATTGCGTCAAACATGTCTGCCATGGAGAGTGTGAAACACCGTGTGCGCCAATCAGTTACGTCACGAAAACTGTCATGGCGTCGGCAATGAGAATAAATCGCCACATCGAATACAATATGTGTCAAACGATGACCATTTGTAAAAGAACATTAATCCGGCTAATTGCTAATGATGTTAAACAGAACAAATTTTAATAATTTGGAACAGTGTTTCAGTGTTTGAGAGTACTTGTTCCTTCGATAGTCATTGAACATCATAGCGCTTCACACAGCAGACGCCTAACGAGTCATAACGTGTTTGGTGTCAGAAGCGTTCTGTTCGCTGTGCTTTATACTGTGCGCCTGAACGTAAACCTAGATGTATGTATACATGAATGTATACATACATCAACACAAACAGACGTACATACAAACATGCAAACATACATACATGCGTACATACATACATACATACATACATACATACATACATACATACATACATACATACATACATACATACATACATACGTGCATACGTGCATACATGCATACATGCATACATACATACATACATACATACATACATACATACATACATACATACATACATACATACATACATACATACATACATACATACATACATACATACATACATACATACATACATACATGCATACATTCATAAATACATACATTCAAAAATACATACATACACATACATAAATACATACATACATGCATACATACATAAATACATACATACATACATACATACATACATACATGCATACATACATACATACATCATACATACATACATACATACATACACATTTATACATACATACACATCATACACAATAATACATACATACATACATATAAATACATACATACATACATACATACACACACATACATACATACACATACATACATACATACACATACATACATACATGCATACACATACATACATACATACATACATATACATACATACATACATACACATACATACATACATACACATACATACATACATACATACATACATACATACATACATACATACATACATACATACATACATACATACATACATACATACATACATGCAAACACATACACACATACATACATACATACATACATACACATACATACATACATACATACATACATACATACATACATACATACATACATACATACATACATACATACATACATACATACATACATACATACATACATACACATACATACATACATACATACATACATACATACATACATACTACAGACATACACATATACATACATACATACATACATACATACATACATACATACACATATACATACATACATACATACATACATACATACATACATACATACATACATACATACATACATACATACATACATACATACATACATACATACATACATACATACATACATACATACATACATATACATACATACATATCTACATACATACATGCATATATACATACATACATACATACATACAAAACATTCATTCACACATACATACATACATACATACAACATACATACATACATACATACATACATACATACATACATACATACATACATACATACATACATACATACATACATACATACATACATACATACATACATACATACATACATACATACATACATACATACATACATACATACATACATACATACATACATACATACATACATACATACATACATACATACATACATACATACATACATACATACATACATACATACATCTATGCATGCATGCATATATACATACACACATTTATACATACATACATTCATTCACAAATACATACATACATACATACATACATACATACATACATATACATACATACATACATACATACATACATACATACATACATACATACATACATACATACATATACATACATACATACATACATACACACATACATACATACATACAACACACATACATACATACATACATACATACATACATGCATACATACATACATACATATACACACACATGCATACATACATACATACATACATACATACATACATACATACATACATACATACATACATACATACATACATACATACATACATACATACATACACATACATACATACATACATACATACATACATACATACATACATACATACACATACATACATACATACATACATACATACATACATACATACACATACATACATACATACATACATACATATACATACATACATACATACATACATACATACATATACATACATACATACATCTATGCATGCATGCATATATACATACACACATTCATACATACATACATTCATTCACAAATACATACATACATACATACATACATACATACATACATACATACATACACATACATACATACACACATACATACATACATGCATACATACATACATACATACATACGATACACTACATACATACATACATACATACATACATACATACATACATACATACATACATACATACATACATATACATACATACATACATACATACATACATACATACATACATACATACATACATACATACATACATACATACATACATACATACATACATACATACATACATACATACATACATACATACATACATACATACATACATACATACATACATACATACATACATACATACACATACATACATACATATACATACATACATACATACATACACATACATACATACACACATACATACATACATACATACATACATACATACATACATACATACATACATACATACGAGCATACATACCTACATGCGAGCATCTGTACATTTACATACATACTTTCGAGTCACATACAACATACTACAGACATCATACATACATACATACACATACATACATATACATACATAGTTCCCACATACATACATACATACATACATACACACCCATACATACATACATACATACATACATACAAGCAGGCATACATACATGCATACATACATGCATACAAGCATTCAAAGGGCCCTCATGCGAGCTAATTTTACATACCCTTTCGAGCATACACTGCCAACGCTCATACATATCGCTCATAACAATCACTATATTTAATCAAGTTCCCATGGAAAATAACAGCCCTATGAAAACTAAGACTTCCTTATAGTTAGCCTAGCAACAAAGGCATTTAATTTGCTCCCAGCACGCCTACACCAAGCTTTTCAAAGGACCTTATGAGCTAAATAGGTTCTGTGATAGCCTACACGCTGGTGTCAACTTGACCGTTTGATGGCGCTGCCGACTAGCATGTCCTCACGAAATAGTCCACTCTCAACGGGCAATTATGGCCGCCAGAGCGCGCTGCCGCCTTCCGTCCCGGCTTATTGACGCGTTATGGGTTCTCGCGAGTTGGTAACTCAAGTCTGCCACATAAAGTTGGTCTTCATATGTGCGGCTTGATGGTTTGGTGAAACAAAGGTCAATTTGTCATTATTTCCAACTTATATGCCACAATGTAAGAGGCTGAGATCGCGCTTTAGGGCAATTCATCTCAATGAAATCGGGGTTCATTCGGCTGCTCAGCTGCTCATATTGAATCAGAAAGCACATCAATTGTTCTCTGATTAAAAAATAAGAAGTTAGGATATTTTGACGACAAGGTTTTTGGGTGCACAGCTCGTCGAAGAACTGTACATAAGTGTATACCTAGTTGGTGTTGGGAAATCGCAGTTAAATCTTACGGGATTCAGTCAAGGAGTACAAATCTTTGTATATGCACGTACTTATATATTATTTATCAACTGGTTATGTTATAGGCTTACTTGTTTAAAACAAATCACAGTCATTATTTTAGATGGATGGATAGGAGATTATCATGAAAGGGTCCAGCACTGTACAATAGATTGTGTGTGTAGGGGGGAGGGGCATATTGGTGCATTGTACTCTAATAAGACGTCGGAGTGAGGGTGGGGTCATGGATCTACCTATGATACTCGGTTTATTCGCCTTTATCATCATTAGTACATGTCATTAATATTTGTGTTAATGTTTATATGCGATGGTCACTGTGCAGTGGCATAACTAACCCTCCGTGGGTCAGTAAAACATATCTAGGCAGAGGCGATTGATGAAGCATCTTCCCGCCAGTTACAATCATTCATAGTCCTGTTCAAAGAAAGTAATTAATAAATGGCGCCATCTGGAAGGCAAAACGTCAGTGACGCCAGGTATGTCGAATGCGGTAGTCCATTGTCAGCCTCGCGTGGGCACATGGAATATACTTCATTTCGCTTAATATAAAACCAAAAACCAACATTGCCTATAATTCCACATCATCAGTCACCCAACCAGCGCAGTCTCCTCTGGCAATAACAGTCTGGCCGAGCGATAAGTTTGCCTGCTAATCCTCGAGTCACAGTCCTTGTTTATTCGTCATTGGCCAATACAAAACAAATTGAACACCTGAGGCCTTGCTTCGACAATGATGCGCTCATTTATTGTGGTCTATGGCAACTAGGAGCAGCTGCAGCAGCCCCGGATAGCTGGAGCAATGGCGTGATCGTGTTGGCTCAATTGGCACGATGCAAGGGGTATGCATGCAGTCGAGTTGGGTGCGAGGCGAAAACTATTCAGTAAGAAAAAGGGCGAATGTCAAAATCGAGGAGCGGCCTATGGAAATGGCTGTCACAATGTTCTTTTTATGAGGAATATTGAAATGACCTTCTTTATTTGTTGCAGAATCATTCTCCAATTGTCTGTGAGGATTTTCTGATATCCTGCCGTCATGTGGCAAGGTTACCCCTCATCTACGTTACTGTAACCGCATGGCAAATAATCTACGAAGTTAAACGATGCCTTGTTCTTACTGCGCCCCAACCTCAAAAGAAAGAATGACGTTATAATTCAATAAAAGCGAGATATGTTACAGGGGAGCGTGCAGAAGAGATGACAAAGCTGGTCGAATCGCTGATCTAAAGAAATATTAGATCCTGAATAAATCATCCATGATAATCGTTTTGATGGATTTGGATGTTGCAACGACAAATCGCTCCATATATTTGCTGGGTTTCATATATAAAGCGGCAATAATAACATTTCCTATTTATAATGAAATGAAATGTAATGTTATTGTACGGTTTGTATTTGAAGGCGCTTGGAGCTGACGGTTCGGACGCGTTGATTGTCGTCTTCTATATTGCCCGCCCCGTTTCACAAAAGAGGGCGTGGCTTATCTAGAGCTGCCCCCTGATTGGATAGAAACGGGGCCCTTTCATGGCCGCTCGCCATTGAGATGTCGTCAAGCTATAATAGTACTGCGGGAGGTAACGAAAAGCTCAAAGTTAGTGAAGTCATAAGACAATACCGACGCATTAACCCTCGATAGAAGAACCTTATATGCAATCCTGCGACGTGCACTCTGACCTAATCTGCCCGTTTAAGGACGATTACAAAATCTGCCTTCTGATCAAAGACATATTCCTGGAATTTTACATGGAGTTTATACTGATTTATTTGGAGAAATTGTAATTAACGAGAAGCTATGTTTGGTCCGTCGGGACTGTACGTGGGCCTGGGGCGCCTGCCTGTTTTACCGGCATCCAGTGGTGGTCACCCGGTGGGCCCGGGCACTCTCTTCCCGGCCTTCCCGCGCTTTGATCCCCGTCATTTCACGGCGTCCGGCCTTATGAACTCTACGGATCCATCTTCCATTCACGATATCGCCCGGCGGTTGGTCACAAGGGGCACCATTACCAGCGGTGAATTATCACTGCATTCTGTTGACAAAATAAGACTGGACCCGACTCAGTCGTCGTCTTCGACTTCGCCCGGTCTCACGGGCCCCAGGGAGGGGCACGGTGGGGGCGGAGGGAAATGGCGTAGGAGCCCACTACGCTCGGGTACTCCTGACCAGGGACTGGACCTCACATGCGGACCTCACAGTCCGAAGAGCATCGACGACAACCCGGGTGCCGCACACTTGTTATCTTTCTCCATCGAGCGTATCCTCGGCTCGAGGTCATGTCACAGACAGGACGAGAGGACGTCGACCGAGAGAGACTCGAACAGCACGGAGGTCAAAGAAGAAGATGAAGAGGAGGAGGTCGAGGGTGTCGGATGGATGGGGGATGAAGTCGTGGAGGGAGAGGATGAGGAGGAGAAACCACACACCTACAGCTGGTTACAATGCACTCGCTACAAACCTCCCAAGCTACCCAGTAAGTACCACTATCGTGACACTTAACCTCCCAAGCTCCCCAGTTAGTACCACTAGCGTGACACTAAACCTCCCAAGCTCCCCAGTAAGTACCACTAGCGTGACACTTAACCTCCCAAGCTCCCCAGTTAGTACCACTAGTGTGACACTTAACCTCCCAAGCTCCCCAGTTAGTACCACTATCGAGACACTAAACCTCCCAAGCTCCCCAGTAAGTACCACTAGCATGAAACAAAACTTCCCATGCTACCCAGTAAGTACCACTAACGTGACACTAACCCTTCCAAGCTAACCAATAAGTACCACTAGCGTGACACAAAACCTTCCAAGCTAACCAGTATAAACCTTCTAAGCTAACCAGTAAGTACCACTATCGTGACTAATGTGACACTAAACCTACCAAGCTACCACGTAAGTACCTCTAGCGTGACACTAAACGTTCAAAGCTACCCAGGAAGTACCACTAGCGTAACACTCTCAAGCTACCCAGTCCCAATGTGGGCCGCAATGATTGAGAACAAATTATCTTTTATTCAAAAATGCGCATTTTTGTGAGTATAGGTGAGTGCCTTAGTCTAGAAATGATTCATCAGTTAATCGGCACTTGTTATAGTGAGCTTCCTACACGCTGTGGTCTTGCGGGGGAGGGGGGTGGGTGGGGTTATGCGGTGGACATATAGTAATTTCCAATCCACACAAAGCAGATAACGATTACAAGGACGACTTGATTGCTTTTACTTTAGTGCAATGTCTGTCAATGGATGTCCGGGTCTCGCCCTGCTCGGACGCCCTGCTCGGACATCCTGCTCGGACGTATCCCTCGATCTTTCACCATACTCTCAGTTTTGATCGATCGGAATGGTGCATTTTCGTAGTTTTATATTGTGCGCTGTAAGCTATATATTGTTTTCGTTTGTAAAAAGAAAACAAACAGACAGATTGTTGATTGCGGCACAATTTCACATGAATGTTGCTCAAGACGCGTAAATAATGGTAAAGTTTCAAGACACCAGAAGCTGAGAACATTGCGGGAAGGTGGAGGGTGGGGGGGGGGGTTATTTAATTGTTACATTGTGACGAAGAGAATCATTAAGTGGCTGATTGCATCACCAGACATTTACCGCCTACCATAGCTTTATTGCATGCATGGCTTATATTCCGAGGCGCAGAGTACAAGTAGACCGCCATCGGCCTAAGTGCAGGTGGTTTCAAATCTTGTAATTTGTCCAACAGGTTCTATTTGTTAAGCGTATAAATTGTTTTTACTTTAGTTATGCGGTTGTTAAATCTCATTCGAGAAGGTGGCAGACGTTTTTCTTCTTGCCTGAGAGTCTCTGTGGGAAGCGGAAGTACCAATGACTTGGTCTGAAAGCCGCACTGTGCGGTTCAGTTGGCCATACTGACAACATGGGGTGACTTCCACGAATCTAACTTTAAAACTTAATATTGACTGCGACGTTTCATTCGGGATTAGAGGGATGAGAATGCCCCTATGCATAACTCTTGTTTTCCCCCATTAGCAAGCAGGAGTTAGTTGTCAAATGAAACAGATGCTGGTGAGCTGAATATAAACGCAGTACCAGCATAGAGTCTGTTAAATACCGCTCATGTTTACAACGCTTTCCTTTGTATCCCGTGTTAGATTTATTCAGTTCAATCATAGGATGTTTAACTTCAGCTACGCGAGATATTTATCATTATTATAATTCTCACCTTCTTATCATCACATCATCATCATCATCATCATCATCATCATCATCATCATCATCATCATCATCATCATCATCATCATATTCATCATCTTCATAATCTTCATCTTCATCGTTATCACTATGTTCGCGATCTGTGTACTAATCGACCCCGATACTGATGACGTCACTCGTTTTTGTTTGGTCAGGGTCCAAGAAAAAGGAAGGGAGCCGGAAGCGGAAGTTAGGCAGGAACCCTCGGGTGCCTTTTACGCAGCATCAAGTAGTGATGTTGGAGCAGAAGTTCCGCCAGACACACTACCTGAGTAGCGTCGACGTGGCCGAGCTCTCTGCTGCCCTGAACCTCACCGAGACCAGGGTAGGTCGTCATCACCGTGTCGTTGTCATCGTCAGCCGCGTTCAGTATTCAATGTACCCATCCACCCCCACCAACCCCCACCCGCCCCGCCAACAACTACACCATATCAAGTACCCCAGGTTCCCAAAACACGCCTGTTCCCAGTGCACGAATACTTGATTTCCTTGTAGTCTCAATATCCACGTATCTTTTTATGGTAAGTGACCTCCCTATAGATGGCCACCAGTGCCCATCAACCGCTCATGCAGTGAGCGCTCATAGCCCCGCTAGGTCCAGTCTCATTACTCCATGCTTTGCATCAACGTTCCTCGCTATCTGTCATCACACAAGCAGTGTTTACACGGCTTCAATACATCACAGTCATTCTCTATTGTATATCTAGTCTACCAGTTGTACTTGTGATGACAAGTTAGAGTAAATGGAATGCGTTCATCTCCATCTTACTACCCACCCTTCAACTGGCAACTTGGCGTGTTTTATTGTCAATTACTATGACGAGTATCGGGTTGACATCGAAAATAACCACGCGTGATTAATGAGAAGGGCTGCGGCAAGGAGCTAAATATGACATGCACACAAATACGAAGTCATGCATAAGCCCTGAGGCAGCTGGATAAGACGGGGAGTTTTCACGAGCCGAAAACCAAATTCGTAGAAGCAAATTATAAATCACACTTCTCTTCCTTTGTTTCCAGGTGAAAATTTGGTTTCAAAACCGGCGCGCTCGCGAGAGGCGGGATCGGGATGTACCTCATAAGCCTGGCTCGTCAGATTCCCTGTCCGATGGTCTGAAAGTGCCCCCCACCAAATCACCAAAGGCGACGTACGACCAGGGCGACGAAACGGCGTCTCCAGACCAGGGCCTCCTGGGAATCCCTCTGTCGTATCCCTTCATGCAACCTGTCACAAGTTTCCCACCCACCCCTGCTGTGAGGGGGCTCGTGACGTCATCCGCTGGTTGGAGGAGTCCCCAATCAGCGTTTACACCTGTATTGAGATTGAGTTGATGACTTAGGATGACGTCTCAAGGCATTTCACTCTACACCTGTCTAATTTTCATTGTTGTTTATACCAACTGCTCTTGTACGTAAATCAACCGGTTCATATGTTGTAATCTACGTCAATTCATTCACGTACATTTGGACCTCGTTAATTTAAGATGTTAATAATTAAACGGCCATACATATTATCCATGTCGTTTTACATGCTCCTTTCCACTGATGGTGGATGTTCGGTTCATTCGTGAATGGCATAGTTATCCTGTGTATATAACAGTATTTTGCGCAACCGAAAAAACAAATGTCTTTTTAGTCAATATTTGTGCGCGATGATAACTGTTCATGGGTCAGTAAAGAGCGCATATACACATAGGCGACTGATAAAGAAACTTTCCGAAAATTACAATCGATCGTTGTCCGATTAATAGAAAGTTAAGCCGAGCGATAGCTTTCCCTGCTTAATCCTCGACTTACAATCCTTGTTTACTCGTTATTGGCCAGTACAATAATGGGATGAAAATTACAATTTGCAATTGTAATAGAATAAATGTGGCAATACTGAAGCGGATATGCATGAATACATACGGTGTACTGTCCGAAAACCATTCATTCCATTACGCCATTACGCCATGCTCCTCTGACACCGTGGCGCCATCTCACCCCCTCCTCACCCTCATACACCCCCACCCTATACACCCCCACACACCCCGACCACCTTAAACCCCACCCCATACTCCCCCTACCCCATACACCCCACACTCATACGCCCCATCCCACACACCCCACCCTCATACACCCCGCCCCCATTCACCCCCACCCCATACAACCTCGCCAAATCCCACCCCACCCTTTCATTTCTACCAGTTCCATCATTCCCTTCCACCATTTTCATCATTCCCTTCCACCATTTTCATCATTCCCTTCCACCATTTCCACGATTCACTTCCACCGTTTCCATCATACTCTACAGCGAGTTCCACCTTTCTTCTCAATCGGTTCCCCATTTCTCTGCAGCCAGTTGATCCATTCCCCCTCTCATTCCACCTGATCTTCCCTCTTTTCTTGTTTTCCTGTTTTATATTTTGTCTTTCCTCGCATTCCAATAAACCCTACGATCATCGTCTGTGAAAATCCTCTCAGTCATATTTTGAAGTTTTGTAACAATTAATCTCTATGTATATGGCGAGCTGGCGCCTCATCTGTCAGAAGTCAGCTGCCGTTGAGGTCGGAATAAGAGCAGCGTCCAAATTTGAGTTCACGGAATCAACAGCATCGTGTCAGAGAAATGAAGTGTGTCCAGGTCATTTTGTGTCAAACGCTGGCGTTCAGTCTCTAAGCTTGTAAAAATAAGTTTAGGAGAAAATAAAGGCAGTTTGTCAACTGCCGACGACCAAAGTTAACATGAGCTCACTAATCGGGAATCGAGCGAGAAATGAGCTTCATGAGCAGTACGATCGACCGCACGAGTTCTACGACCCCCCTTCGCCGATATGGATGCCGATATTTCGCGCAAATGAAATGAGTCTGAGATTGATGAGATAAGAATGGCCAAAAAAGGACGTAACTTTATCTCCTTGCGACGACCATTCTGCCCAACGACTCTATACTATTCTCTCTATAAATTGCCAATTTTTGTCATGCTCCTATCATAGAATACTGGCAAGGTGACAGGATACTGCACAATGCAGATAATTAGTCTACAAAAGCGAACTGGTCAGTTCATCATTGTGAACACAATGCGCGACACAGGACCAACAGAATCCAGGCAGTCATTGTGGTTGGTACAAAATGAACAGCCCATTCAAGCAGCTCGGCTGCAGCGCTCTTCCATGTTGCGTCCGGACCGCACCAGGATCGTTTACTTGTTATCCGACCAATCCCGTCACAAATGTCAACTCAACAATACCATCAACATCACAAGTGACCAGTAAACTGCCTATTAAAACAACTCATCTGTCCTCTCTCCGAGCACTTGCTTCCCCTATTTGAAGTCACGGTGAAATCCAAACCCGAATTTCCCAACACATCTCGTATGTCAACCCGTTTTCTTAAGACTATTATGCTTAACTCGATTGAATTACAACGAGGTCGATATCTAACACTTTGCTCATTCTTGTGGTGCGCATTTTCTTGTCGATCGTCCTCATGTTGTGGCAAAACAGATTTACACGGTAACAATTTTTAAAAATTGCCAATTAACGGGGATTTGTGTCAAGGAAGGTATTCAAGAAACCCTTTCCTTTGTGTCCTAGCAAGGCATTGCAGTCGAAATAGAGATACAGCCACACGTGCCGAAATCCGTGGACGATAATTGAGCAAAACAAAGAATTTCAAACCATTGGGTTGCCTAAGTCGTAAACCAGCCAGACACCATACATTGATGATTGTATTTACAATGCTATAAGGCAGGTGCGTGTGAACTGGGAGTTTGAATTGCACTATACTACCGTAATTTATACCTAACTAGACACGCGGTCGGGATTTGCATGGCAGCTCAGATGGTCTATTAGGTATATATTATTTTTTAACTGCTGTTCTCGTTAGCACGTAACTGAGAATTGAAGTTTGAAACAGTAGATCGTACCAGTACGTTTTATATTTTATGCAAACATGATTTGATTTTTGCGACGTTACATTATTTTTTAAATTTTTCCCACTCATTTCACACTATTGATGATTTTATGATATTTTACGATCTGTACGTTGGGACTGCTTACAGTCGAATCAGCTGTTTGGCATCAGGTGACCAGGTAAAACTTCTTCTTTGCCTCACATCACTTGGCGTTCAGAGAGTTGGTTTTGACAGGAGACAACGCTACCCTCAATTGCCGCAACGCGACGTGGCGTCTCAATCGCCGAGTTCAAAGCTGAGATAAAAAAACACCTTGACTTGATTCGAACGCACAGATCGCTTTAAATCCATACACAAAATTTGGCGAGCGTGAACGACTGAATTCAAGTCGAATCTCACTTCACAGATCTCTTGAAATGATATCTACCTTATCAAAAGAAATACTAAATTCACCCATCAAAATCCACCACGACACCTTCCTCCAAAATGTCGCCGGTTTCAATACATATCACAATTGACCCCTTGGACGGTTTTACAGCTTGATGTTTTTACTCCAAGAGGCACGCATAGTCTTGCCACGCGGCTGTAGCCATTCATATAATTGAAAAGCGCCGACGCCAAAGTATAAAAACTTAATTGGGAGGTCTGTCACATGTAGCTGTTTAGGGTCAATGATCAAATGAACGCCGCAAGGAAAGTTCCTTGGAAGTGATGTTTTGCGAAGTTCACGGTTACGGTTCAGTCGGTAGTCTTTCTTCAACTCGGTGCTGACTTGCGCTCTGTCATCTCAACAATATATGTTGAAATGAATGGCGACGAGTACTTGCATGTCATTAGATTATTGACTCCTAAAAATTCATATTCCATGCGCGGGTGTGTATATATCAACCTTTCATTACAGCATAATATAACCCAAAGGTCGCCTGCCTTGCACGACAGAGGATGACACTGGAGCTTGTCAATTGCGATACCAACCGAAATATAGGGAAATTTGTCGGTATTTTAAACCACTCTATTGAGACACGTCGTTGTAGTTTTACAGTTTTGCATATCTTCGTCGGGGTATTTAGGTTATTAAGAACTTAGATTGATGTTATACGCAATTGTATGATTATAAATATCTGCGTGAGGAACAAGCTGCTGGGAGTCGTAGACGGAATTATGGCTTTAATCCACCAATATTTCCCACGCTACTGCAACCACAAAACTCAAAACATGAAAGTCAGGATTACAGCTGCTTCAATATTTTCATGTAGATACATAAAATTCTGACGTCTCATATATCAAATTTAAAGTTACCCAAACTTATCCCCTATTGACCTTGTTATTGTGACTTCCAGGGCGCAAGACCGATCTCACCATTATAGACAAGTCTACAGATCGGCTTCAAATATTGAGGTCAAAGCAGGTTCAAACTTATAAAAGTAACATAGGTGAGTGGAGTGAAAGGTCGATTGCTTTTAATGACACTTGCATCACATACTGAGCCATCCACTATAAAACGGGGATCATTTGGCGAGATGAGCTACCACATTTGAGTTAGGACGTTTTGCGGAATGAACTTCCTGACCCCCACCTGCCACATCCCTTCTGTCAACTTATGACTGCAAACAACCAAGTTATTCTTTTCGTGTTGACTATGCGCCCGTTGGTGCACCTTTGTTGTTTGGTAGCAGTCGGTGCGGGGGCGGAATAAGCGGTGGCACCCAAGCGAGGAAAGAGTTACAAATATATTAGTTTCTATAGAAACAGAGACAGTACGAATACATGAGAGTATAGAAGCGTTAAAATGGGGGCTTTTTCTCTCTCCCTGCATACGCTTAAAATATATTGAAATGGGTAACTTTTTTTATGTTATCACCTCCTCCCAAACACCCAAATAAACTGTGATCTGGCCTTGATATGTAAGGCAAAGCGTCACACACCCAGGCATGACGAGCCGTGCCTAGCATGGCGGTTAACAGCAGGTGACGGGGACTATTGTTTGATTGCGTCGAATTGGTGCCGCCTCTTCCCCGATCCTATTAATCCATCAGAATGCAGTACCTGTGCCCTGGGGGCTACAGCTCTCATCGCTAATGTGACAGGAAGCAGATGTGGTTCTAAATATAATGTGTTAATTGTCTTTGGTTATATGTATGCGTTGGGTTAAGTGGGAAAAAAGTGCTATATGTGCTTAAATAATTAGCATCGAGTCCCTCGAGTAGCAAGGTTATTAAAGCATGGCTTTTATATATACAGCAATGATTAGTCCTAGCAATAGCCTCTGGCCAGCATTAATTCTGCATCGCGCCTCCATAGGTTATCAGAAGTCAATCGCCGTAGCCGTTGGGATGACCTTATAATCATACCTTCTCTCCTGGAAGTTGTCAGAAGCTGCGCAAGGGCAATTAATGAATAGGACCATCTTTTCATTTACTCATTTCGCGCCATCGCGTCACTCGGACGCAGCGGGTGGAAACGCTGACGGCTAAAACAGACGACAACTGTGCATCCAAGCGGGTAATTTCATTGCGCAAGAGGCATTGTTGATTATAAAGGTGGAAACAAGGGAAGCAAGTAAAAAATGCTGTCCCCTGTCGAGATTTCTCGCCTTGCGTCCTAATTGAAGACTAAATGTACCCAATAGGCACGAAAATGGAAGTAAATGTGAGTTTAGCTGGCTTGAAGGTTATGACAGCGAAATGATGCGATGTTGCAATACTCTGAGGGAGAAGGTTCGGGATGATGCCGCGAGGCAATCAAGAAAATTACAACGATGAATCTGGTGGTCACCTCATTGAGTAAGCAATGGAAGCAGACAGGGTTTGATTAAAGTCCCAGCACTACAGTCAGGTCATTTTGTGACGGTAACATCAGATGATTAAAGCCAACAGTGACAGGATGAATAATATACAAAGTTGGAACTTTGAATTATTGTTTTACTATCAACTGTCAATGGTTGCAATAAAACTACAATTTTCAGACACCACCGAAATGCATTAAATTAATTGAAACTATCTGCGAAGCAATGTCTAGTAGCCGTCGACACGTCTCGACTCCATTATAATAATATCTTGAGGCTTTTCTGGTATATCTATCCCTCTGTATGACACCAACAGAAACCGGCATTCGAAAGCATACACTTTCTTCAATTTAACGTTATATATTTGTGGCATAATAAAAATCCACGATAAAAGTAAATCATAAACCAGCCATTTCCTATGAAAACGATCATATTTCTCTTTACATATTTGTTCCATATATATCTCCAAGACATTTTCAACCTCAGTGGACAGACGCCGTTTTACTGTTGCCTCTCATCGTTGTATGTTACCTGTCCTGGTTTCCTGGACAAATATTACCGTCCATCAGAAGGAACGCTTTACCTGCCCGAGTATCCAACATGTTTCTTGCGTCCCAAGCGTGACGAGGTTTGCGCGGCGCTGTTCTCGCAATTTATCGACAGTCCAACCGACACTTTATACTCACACACCATTCATTCCCATTATATATAAGATATACATTTTTTTTCGACAATCAAACTCACATGACAACGATCCCATGTATCCCGTAAGTTGGTGAGGACCAACTGTTTATCCCGACAAGTGCCCCTACCCCAGCCCACCTTGCTTGTGTCCCATTCTTCCCCTCCTCGTGCCATGAACGTGATCTACGCTGCCAGGTCCTGCACACAGATTGTCTCCAATTATACTTAATATGCTATTAACATGAACATCTCCGCTTTGCCACCTGCGCCTTGCTGCTTTATAAACCAGACCTCCCCATCCCACACCCGCCTTGCCTCATCAAATTACCCTTTGTCCAGTTTACTGTCTAATCTTGCGTTAATTGACAGTAAATACTGTTTAGTGGATGGAGATATGTACTTGTGTTGAAGATATCAAAGGGTGTAGATTGGTTCCGCGACAGGTAAAGGTATGATATGTTGCTTCAACATTGTCACGGCGATTGTTGTAATGAGACAGGCGAGGTAGACTAGCAGACTCAGATTAATTAATTAAGCTCTGATGTTAAGCATTCGATAGATCGTGATGAGGAGGAGGAAGAAGGAGAGGTTCTCTTGAAGGCAGTGAGTCATGTGCGTCGCTGGATCAACATGAAATCAAGAAGCCAACAAGGTACGATGGAACATAGGTGACTAATTACTTTTCCAAGTGCAAATGTAGATATATACCCACATATATGCATACCTGCATACCTACCTACCTACCTACCTACCTACCTACCTACCTACCTACCTACCTACCTACCTACCTACCTACCTACCTACCTACCTACCTACCTACCTACCTACCTACCTCCCTACCTACCTACCTACCTACCTACCTACCTACCTACCTACCTACCTACCTACCTACCTACCTACCTACCTACCTACCGACCGACCTACCTACCTACCTACCTACCTACCTACCTACCTACCTACCTACCTACCTACCTACCTACCTACCTACCTACCGACCTACCTACCTACCTACCTACCTACCTACCTACCTACCTACCTACCTACCTACCGACCTACCACCCACCCACCCACCGACCGACCTACCTACCTACCTACCTACCTACCTACCTACCTACCTACCTACCTACCTACCTACCTACCTACCTACCTACCTACCTACCTACCTAGATATACATACATACATACCTACATACATACATACATACATACATACATACATACATACACATACATACATACATACATACATACATACATACATACATACATACATACATACATACATACATACATACATACATACATACATACATACATACATACATACATACATACATACATACATTCATACATTCATACATACATACATATATTCTTCGTACGCACGTACATGTATACATGAATACAGAACGAATGGTAGAAACAACAATAAAGCAGCATGAATGGCGGGAAAGACGAGAGCCGCAGAGTGAGTGGGATCAAAAAGAAGGGAGAAAGTAGAGCAGCTTCATTGAAAGGGAGCCAAAAAGGGCAGAGTAATAAAGAAGTCTAGCTTCATGGAAAGGGAGCCAAAAAGGGAAGAGTGATAAGGAAGTCTAGCCTCATGGAAAGTGAGAAGTAAAGAAGGGAGATGTGGAGGGTAACTATAGAGAAAGTGAGACAAAGGGAAGGTAGGTAGGAAGGAAGGATAGCTACAGGGAGGGAAATAGGAAGGTTTACTACTGCGCAAGTAAGACAAAAAGAGAAGGAGTTAGGACGGAAGAAAGGAAAGCTGTGTAAAGGCGAGTGAAACGGGAAGTGGGGAGGAAGGGTGGTTGAATGGTAAGTGAGACAAAAAATGGGAGGAAGAGGAGGAAGGATATCAAATGGAAGAAAGAATAAGGCAGAGAGGGTGGAAGGAAAATAATGAAGGCAGAGAGGGAGAAAGAGAATGAAGGCAGAGAGGGAGGAAGGAAGAGAATGAAGGCAGAGAGGGAGGAAGGAAGAGAATGATGGCAGAGAGGGAGGATAGAAGAGAATGAAGACAGAGAGGGAGGAAGAAAGATAATGAAGGCAGAGAAGGAAGAAGGAAGAGAATGAAGGCAGAGAGGTAGGAAGGAAAATAATGAAGGCAGAGAAGGAGGAAGGAAGAGAATGAAGGCAGAGAGGGTGGAAGGAAGATAATGAAGGCAGAGAAGGAGGAAGGAAGAGAATGAAGGCAGAGAGGGAGAAAGGAAGATAATGAAGGCAGAGAAGGAAGAAGGAAGAGGAGGAAGGCAGAAAATGAGGAAGAAAGGGAAGGAAGGCAGAGAAGGGAAAAAGGAAGGAAGGTAGGTGTATTGGAATATTCTGCATTTCACTGTGATAACATACATATGAACATATGACGTGGGCGCATTAAAAAATCCCATTTGTTCAAGGATAGAGTAGACAACTAAACATCATCTCCATATATATCATTCCTTCAATCAAACAGCGGAGGAAATTCTAATTAGTGAGTTATGATCGTTTAGAAGCTTGCGCCCAGAAAACTTAGCAACACCAGTGCGGACACTACGACTGCGCAGCCAGCGGGCGGCCATTAATACTGGGGCGCCTCTTGTGACGCCATTGTGTCGTTTGGTTTATGTCAGGGTGCTTCCCTTTCACTAGATGACAATAAATGTTCCTAATATGCAGGTTGAACTAGCGGTGAAAACTCGGGAGGTAATTGAATAGACGAAAGTGGGTAATCATTACTTGACATCGACGAAGAACCTATGCCCGCCATAACATATATCGTGAAAGCCCCCCGCATGCTTCAACGACGTTATAACTTTATTCCACAGTCTTTAAATACGGAACACGATGCGCCACTTGCAATGAGTTACTGTAGCGCATTTGTGTAGGGTCAATGATCAAACGCTTGCCTCTTGAACATATGAAAGCGGGTTTTTAACTCGCTGGGCTAATTGAAATGAATTACCCAGGCTGTTTTGGCAGCAAGGTAGTCAATGGTCGGCGCTGCTGGGGGTTGTTGGCGCTCGGTGCATGTCGTGTCATTTCCAGAGGCTCGGTTGCGATGTGTTGCCAGGCGATGGAACTGCTGCACGACACTTACACGCCAACGACGACATACCAATCCTTGAAATTTTTTTCAGCAATAGCTTTTTGACTATTGATTTTTCCAGTCACAATTAAGCATGCGTCCATAAGGTATCGTTGTGAGGACGTATCGTGGCGGGCGGTTTGTCCATATATGGTCCATTCGCATGACGTTCAATGAACGGAATCTTTTGCTGCATTCGATTAATTTTTTTTGCACAAACAAATATATAAACAGTTATGTATCAAAATTGGTCAGATAATAAGATCTAGTGAGAAATCAACAAAATATAAATTTCCAACAAACTACATCAGAAATATATTGATATTTCCCAGGAGATATTTGCCTCCTTCTTAAGTCTTGCACTGAAATGACAGACAAGAGACTGTCTGCTAACTGTATATAGGCATACGGAACGCCCTATATGAGGGAACGAAGCCACATGGAACAGAAAGTCTGCCTGCTATAGGCAAACAGAGATTTTGAGTCTGAAATACCACGGAACAGACTGTGAGCTAACTAAGGGCGGGCAGAACGCACCATGGGTAAGAAGCCTGGCGTTGAACGGAATAGCTGACATTCGGACAAACAAACTAGTAAACAAATGTATATGAATTGTGCATTATCATTTTTTTCGGTATTTTGGAACATTATAATATATAGCGAGTGCATGTTAATGTGTACAACATGCCTTCGTTATGCGGGATATATCCTTTTCAGTTGTGGCGCAGATGCAGTTGTATTCGTTTGTTTTATGTGACGACGCACGGCGATACCTTCGTCTTTATTCTATTCCAGTGACACTTGTTTGCAGCATAGCACAACTAATGCTGGCGTATATAGTGTAGAATGCGCATGATGCCGTCCTCATTAAGAAAGGGGGTCGTTACCTTCAACAAGGCGCCCCCATGCGGTCTGAAATAATGTGATCATTTCATATGGTAGATTTCATTGAGGGAGACCAAGACTGGCATACCTGAAGGTGGCAAACTTAGCTGTGGCAATCGTATGCAGGAGCGCGTCAGGTAAGAAAAGGAGCCCCAATGATGTCGGGACGGAGTCGTCATCTACACCTAAATAGTGGGTCACTCCATCGACATGTGAAATACGGGAATGTCATATACACTTCTTAGTAACGTAAAAACACACATTAATACATGTCAGTAGCTTCATTTCATCTGCGTTATTAAATCTGATGAACATGAATACAGCAATAAGGCTGTGGAGCCATCTATCACTCGCCAGAGACCAATCCCTATCTGTCTACGTCATGTGTGGTCGTGTCTTCTAAAGATGCCACCGCGTATATCTTACACTTACTTACACGGCACATCAAACTGTAAGTAAGCTTTAGAGATATATGCTCATTCTTCAACTACAACCACTGTAGCCATCAATTTCACAGCCTCGCAGATCAGGCCATATTCGGTCATTGGCGGCCTCGTGCTTTACACGCCTTTTGTTGTCGGCACATCAAAGAGCCGTCGCTGGAATCAGGTGTGCTTGCGCGACCACGCGCTGGTAGCGACGTTACACTCCACTCTAACCGTGATTACGCCTTCAAATAATCAGATGGTTTTCTCTAGAATCAATCATGTGTTTTCTGTCCAAATGGGACGATTTACCCAAGAATGCAAATGCTCATAGTGTGCGTGACTCGTTGGTTACGAACCCATCGACTCACCTGACGACAAGAGACACCCTCTTAGTAAGGAATGCTTTGTCATGTTATCATTAAGCTCACAAGGCTGAGATATATGATCGAGATGGGATGTTTTAAGATGAAGACGTCACCTGTGTCGGTAACACACTAGCGACCCTCTCCCCCAACCCCAACCCTAACCAACCGGACATACATTAAGCGCGATGAGCGACAGGTGCGGGCGGACATTCACCGCTTGGACGGAACACCCCACGCATTGAGTTTCCTCAACAAGATGATAATGACTCTCAGAGAAAAGAAAAACCACGGCTTTGGAGTTTGTCAGCGCATTGCTGTTCGGGAGGGCTTAGCGTTAAGTCGGTGATTGCCCGACAGGTCGACGTGACAATGCCCTCTCCTTTTCTTACACGCCGTAACAAGATTAGATTCAAGTCATCACAGGTAACTTACTGATTAACGTCACCTGGCAGGTAAAATCCACTCCGGTGGGAAACTTGAAGTGCTCTGTTGACCCTGCGGTTGTTATTCAAACTGATTTCGACTTATTCCGGCGTCAACTCGTCTCGCGCATGCGTGCCTGTACTATCATCATAATGAGTCGCAAATGCAAGATGGCGAGCGGGCGAGGATCGCTGATACAACTACTTTACCCGGCTACCGTTCATCTTTGCATGCACACACGTAAATTACGAACGAGTGGATCAAAGCAGGTGAAAAAACACGAAATATGCCAGTAAGTTACCAAGTCATGCCATCTCAACAGTGGTGATAATCAGTTATTGAATACAAACAATCGATAAATAGGAATTCAATGGAAATGTCCAGTGCCTAACATTGCCTGCAGATTGACTGGTATCCGCCCGACAAGGAAACTACACAACGAGACATCGACTGGTAAATCATTGTTCATTGTTTTTGACTGAGTCACGTGGTATTGAACTGAGCTATGGAGACACCACGATAGGGGTTGATTTTGAAGATGATGCTCAGCTTGGCGTGATTGGGTCGCTCTTGTCAACAGGTCTGTTGTCTCATTGACTACAGCTGAGACTCGTCTGCCATCAATCAGGAAGCAGTGAGCCGCCCAACACGCCGAAACATGAGAACACACCGCATTCTCCCCCTCCCGCCTGCCTTCTCATCCGAGGCTCGTTTTGTTAACGTCATTTCTCGTGATTGCTTTTCAAGATGGCCAGGATATCTTGGACAATAAATCCTATCATAATTTCATTTTCCTATTAGTGGAGCATTGCGGGCCAGCTGAGGTCTCTGGGCGGTTAGCATGCAAGCAATTGCCGGGTAGAGTTGGTTCCAATGGGGAGGGGGTAGGGGGTATTCTGCGCGCCGTGGTAGCTGACTGGCTGGGTGGGGTTCGTGTGGGGGAGGGGAGAAGAAAAGGCGTTATTCTATAGATGGATAAGGATATGGGGGGCTTGAATGTGTTCTGAATGGACATTCAGCGAGTAAGCGAGTATCATCCGTCCCTGTGTTTGCCTTCCAATTGTCTGCTAATAACACAGTCACGGAACTTTCCATCTCGCATCCCGACAAACGCCACCTGCGACTGGAGCGTTTACTGACGTGATTCAACCCACCTACCCCTTACCCTACCAATAACATAACTTCATCCTAAAACCGCCCCTGCCTCCCCACTCCCCCCACTCTACACCCACAGCCCTCCTTCTCCCACCCAAGATAATAGAGACTCGAATACCCCCCCCCCCACCTCAATCCCCGCGCCTTACTGCACGCCTGGTGCCCGAGAGGCGGAGAGGTGGAGGTCGACACCCACGAGATGAGGCCCCGTGCGCCTTCATCGCCTACCCTCTCCCATGTCTACCTATTGAATGCTACCTCGATTACACGACCAGAGAGTTTAATGGCCACTTACAATAAACCGCTAATGTGTTAATGTTCGTGCCAGAGGATCCACTGTGTCTGACTGTGATGAAACCAACGCACGAACCCGACGAACCACCACACGAACCCGACGAACCACCGCACGAACCCGGCGATGTATAGACATGCAGGTTCCAGTAAGCAATATGAATCACGAGAATGAGTTGTCTTACATTAGAAAATAACAAGGGTGTTGTTTTTGTACTTTTAACCTATTTGTAGGTTATTAACCACATTTACTGACTAAAATGATTGGGTATTTAGATATTATTTTATTAAAGATCAAATTAAATCAAGTGGATCTTGTTGGAAACCGCGTGCATAAGTTGATGTTGGTATGGCGACTTGCCTTGGTATACTGAGAGTATTGGCGCGAACGTGCGTTGTCAACTCACTGTCTAAGCCGTATTTACAGGTGAGATTGTTTGAGTGGTAAAGTGTAGCAGGTGCCGCTAGGTTTTAGGTGCCCCTATGCTCTTATCCTTTGATCAGCGATCCTTAACATGCGCATGTTATTGTAAGCACTACTGTCGACAAGCCCTCTCTATAGCCCAGCACGATTGCGCCCCACACTTTTGCCATACATCACCAGCCACAACCCAGGCGCTCTACCGAGCCACTGCTATTGTAACGACTTGTTTAACTTGTAGGTGAGTGCTTCATCAAAGTAGGTGTCTACCTGACAACAATGTGAAGACCCCAAAAGTGCTTTAAAGTCACCGCCATCATCACTCATTCTTGAACTCTCGCTTCACTGGAATATGATTTAGCAGGAGTGTATTTGTGAGGCTTGACTGGCCGGCCGGTGTGCTTGTTGTTAGCCTCGTTTGTATCCGTTGGTCGAATCTTCCGTTCCTTTCTCTATCGCAATAAGGATCTCCCTAAACTTCTTTGGTCGTGTGGTACGTTTAGAATAGAAGAAGCGATGCTTTGTGCAGTACTCAAAATAAAGGATTGGATGCGACAAATAATTGATATTCAATTCGATCGTTCAGGGAAGATTTGTCACGTCGACAAGCGTATATATATATATATAAATGTCCATGAGGTGTCGGTCGCGGTGACAATTTCCGCCAGATCTTAGCTGGGTTTGTTTTTGTTATAATACATCCTCATGTAGAATTTTAATGTTTCGAGATCATCGGTGGGAGTTGGAAGATATCCTGTGATCAGTTGTTGTATATATGCAAATTTAATATCATTTGAATATAAATAGCGTATTGTTACAGTCTATTACGTGTGCCCTCGAACATAAAGCTCACCTCTTTCAGAAATCGCCATGAATTGCTCCACTTGTCCTAGAATCGGCGTTAACTTCAACGCAGCTGCCTCGCGCTTGCGCGCAACGCAGATGCGAATTCCATCACCTGCTACACGAGGTCATTGCCCCAGTTTGGCCGGAGACGTTTCGCGAAGATGATAACGTTGAAACGGCTGCGTCAAGGTCATTAAATATATATTCAACTTAGAGGTAGAACTCGAACGTCCATGCAAATAATTACTGCAGATCTGTTCTGTTAGACATCAGACCCTATACCTTCTCATCCTCCCTTCCGCCCCTCTAGGAGAACCCCCGCCCAAGCACGTTCCATCCAACTATTCAATTACAGCAGAGGTTTACAATTTTCACATTTCCCTCATCAGCTGACATACCGACCATGAACTCCTGTGCTTCACATATTCGCGTTTTCTCGTAAAGCTACAAACGAGCAAGAACCTACATGAGATGAGGCAAACTTCTGACAACTGAAGCAACGATAAATGGCCATTGACGATTGATTTCACATGTACTCATGCAAATTCCAATTGAACGGCAATGTGACCATGAAGAGGAGCCTCTAATGCTCGGGGTCTAACTATCCAAAGCTCTTTAATCCCCGTATTCCACAAACTTCCCTGTGATATGTGTGATAGCATGGCGTCATATTTGTGGCAATTTGAGGTTTATTTCACACTTTACTGCTCAGACTCATGCCATTCAGAGAAACGGGCATTGATCGAAGCCTGGCAGTAAAGTAGCATGGCACACCTCCACAGACGGGGCGTTACCAAGGTGACCATTCAGCGGTACAAGCAACTACTCTTTATCTCGCCTCCATCGACTTGTATACAACATTTATGTCATATTGTAGTGTTAAGCGTTACCGCAACATTAGAGTGCGAAATATTGTCCAGAATGTATCTATTTAGTATAGCAACTGTTGAGCAGGATACAGAGCAAAGGATATGAAGACTTTGTGATTACTGATGTTTTAGATTAATGGCAATTGGTGTCTTGGATATTTGTGGCAACTGAGGTCTATGATTTATGGCAACTAAGGTCTATGGTTTATGGCAACTGATATCTAAGATATATGGCAACTGATATCTGTGATTTATGGCAACTGATATCTGGGATTTGTGGCAACTGATATCTATGATTTATGGCAACTAAGGTCTAGGAGTTATGGCAACTGATATCTATGATTTATGGCAACAGATATATAAGATTTATGGCAACTGATATCTGGGATTTGTGGCAACTGATATCCAGGATTTATGGCAACGGATACCTAGGATTTATGGCAACTGATATTTAGGATTTATGGCAACTGATATCTATGATTCATGGCAACTGATTTCTGGGATTTATGGCAACTGATATCTAAGATTTATGGCAACTGATATCTAAGATTTATGGCAACTGATATCTATGATTCATGGCAACTGATTTCTGGGATTTATGGCAACTGATATCTAAGATTTATGGCAACTGATATCTATGATTCATGGCAACTGATTTCTGGGATTTATGGCAACTGATATCTAAGATTTATGGCAACTGATATCTATGATTCATGGCAACTGATTTCTGGGATTTATGGCAACTGATATCTGGGATTTGTGGCAACTGATATCTAGGAATTATGGCAACTGATATTTAGTATTTATGGCAACTGATATCTTTGATTTATGGCAACTGATATGTAGTATTTATGGTAAGTGATGTCTAGGATTTATGGCGTCTGGTGTCCAGGATTTAGGGCAACGGGATCCAGAGATAGCTGCAACTGACGTCAAGAGTTTGTGTCAGCTAAAGCACAATGTGAAGAAAAACGTCATTTCTTTTTCTAATCCCACCTGTTTTTACTGTGAGTTCGCTCGTGAGCAGTGTCACCTCAGCTGATGGTGTCACTCTCCCGGTGATTATCTGTCAATAATTGATTAACAATTCAAGTTTGTCTGGTTCTTCTGTCAATGAATTAATGGTTTCGGTCAACGAACTCTTACTTACCGCAGTCTTCTATTCAGTTTATATTTGAATACCCGCCATGAAGGTCCGGTACGCTCGTTAAAGTTTCCAACTTACCTGCTAAATTCTCACCTGCCCTTCTTGTTTTTCGTGAGATACGACGTATTATAGCTAAAAATAGGAGATGTCAAGCGGCAAAGACGTCAATCGCCAGGTGTTGCATCCAGCTTTTGTAAATTTGTCAAAAGCAGCTTTCGCGTGGTTGACTTCGATGTCCTTCCCCCCACTATGACGTAACCAAAGTCATTTATGACGTCATCGGTGTCTTCGGTGAACGTCCCATGCCCGATACGCTCCCCAATAACAATGTAGCTTAGTCACCCCCAATACAAATCAACGTTTATATACTTACCAAAGAGCGACAAAAGCAACTGGCACCAATTATTAGATTCAGCCACCTTGTTTGATGCTCCTCGTGGGTGACGTCAGAGGAGGATGCTTGTAACAGGTCTTGGCGTTAATGACCCGCGCTCCGGTTGTTTTATACAAAGGTTAAACACCGGGGAATCACCGACTCGATCACTATTAGTCATGCTCAGCGACTTCACATAATATCCCTTATAAGATAAAAAGGAAGTCATCGCTCTTCTGTAGCCCACGAGAAGCCCCCTAGCGTCGAGGCAGGGACCACTACAACTGATGTAACTGAAAGCAATCATTGCTTTACTTCAGCCTAACCATTTGTAATGTAATTAATTAATAGCTAATCATTCGGAAGATCCTTTTTGTTGGCGGAATACTAAGAGCGCTGCGTGTACGAGGTCGCATACAGGAGCGCTTAGAGGCTAATTTTTGCCGCTACAAATTATGTGGTTGGTTCGTTTGTGTTCCAACAAAGAATCCAGCCACCACGCTGATAAGCAACTCTTTGACTGAATTTATCTCATTTAAGAATGATACTTGTGCAAATGACTAGCGCTCAGGTGCGTTTGTTTTCACTCAGTCCATTAAGCATGCAGCTAACATACATCGTGAGCCTTGCCAATGAAAAGCACCGGGTTAGGTTTCATGATTAGATATTTCCGCGAAACATCCCTCAGGTTACCCCATCAGACCTTGATTCTAATTGAAGGATAAGAAAATGAGTCGGCCCTCTTGAAGCAGAAGCTGCAATGGATACGGCGTTCTCATGCGCACGCTAACCTTTCATGGCAGAGAGAGAAAAACGTGTTTTCTCTCTCTAGATTAAGCGATCCTGTCGTGACGCAACCTGACCTCTCACCTTGTGAGCGACCCTTCTGCTTATTGCAAAGACAGGGATTGATTTCCCTGCTTCAGATTGAGATGAGATCATTCTAAGAAGTATGACACCTCTCTGAGGAACAATTGCGGCATATGAGTGGCATGCTATATGAGTTGCATGTTATAGGAGTGTAAGGTTATATGCTTGGCATGTTATATGAGTGGCATATTATATGAGTGACATATTATATGAGTGGCATATTATATGAGGGGCAGGTTGCAAGAGCGGCAGCTTATATCAGTGGCATGGTATATCAGTGGTGTAGTATATTAGTGGCATGGTATATTAGCAGCGTGATATATGATTGGCATGTTACAAGAGAATTGTATGATTTAAGGGGCATTATATACAGGTGGTGTACAACATGTAGGACATGTTATATGAGTGAAATATTATCATGCTATATGAGTAGCAAGATGTATGAGTGGCAGGTTATTTGAGTGGAATTTTATTGCGTATGTCATATAAGAAGAATGGTATATTGAAATTATGTCATATAAGGGGCACTACAAATTAGTGGCATGTTATATGAGTGGCACTTATATGTGAAATTTGTTATATAAAGGGTATTATATATTGGTTGCGTTTTATATGTTGGGCCTATTATATGTTGGGCCTATTATATGAGTGGCATGTTATATGAGTGGCATTTTATATGAGTGGCATGATATATAAGTAGAATGTTATGTAAGTGGCATGTTTTGCATGTTATATGGATGGCACGCATGACTGTTGCCAACTAAAGCGCAATTAATGCAGGGCAGAATTGACAACTCGGCAACGTTGCATTATTTGAACGAATCCAGCTTAACTGTGAACACACCATTGTTACTATTGCAATGATGTAAACGTTGCGACAATGGGGAGCCGGGAAGCATTTAGTCGTTGACGAGGATGTGCTTGGTTGCCGTCTTCTAATGGGATGCAACGAATGGATGACGTCTATAATATATGATATATCCCCTTTCAACTTTCATCCCATACATAGAAAATTTCAATTCAATACCGTTGTTGGCTTTTTTTGGCCGCTTTCAGGTTACTTTGCTCGTCCATCGTATCATTGAACATTATGATCAGACAGACACTTCTATCATAATGCCCTTTACAGAAGAGCTACGTGAAAGCTGCAACCGTTATGACCTGCTTCCTTTCATCAAAGAGCTTACAGAGTAGCTATAAAATCTTTGCTTTCATTGCTAAATCACCAGTAGGGGCCTTACTGATGAATAGGCTGCCACGTGTGTCGCGACCAGAACAACGTAGCATAATTGTATGCAACCACCGCGCTATACCAGAGCATCATGGGGACAATAAAATAAATAGCGACCTAGGTGGATGGGGAAGAGACGGTGGTGTCACCGGGGGTCTGAGCCACATCAGCTTTCTCTTGCGCTCTTTGGGTAACTCTCTGCAACCCTTATTCTCGTTCCATTCAGGTTGCGTTGTGACGGTTCAACTAATTCCCGCTAATCTGATATGATGAGATATTGAACTTCACTTCACTTCAATCTATATGCTTACTGAACACTGACATGGATGACAAAACAAATCTCTCACCATTCCCTTGGCTGGACCACATTATTCCCATGGCGAAGTGCTCTTCCGCCGTGGTGATGAACCCACGTACCCAAGCATGTCGACATCTCGCACGGTGTCATACAATGGAACGGTAATGGTAACATGGGGCTTTAACGTCACTTTCAAAAACGAGGTGATGTTGCGATTGTGATGGTTGGGGATGTTTGTGATGTCTTGACAGTTGCCCTTACGTTCCTGCGCCCGGAGATAGGCCCGTCATTTGACGTGGGGTTTTGCCGACCCTGGGATCGAGCCCACCACCTGTGGGTCGACAGTCGACGCAGCTAACCATAACGCCATGGTAGCCAGCTGAACAACTGGGCAAATGTCACTTCTTCATGGTACATAGGCTCATTCACTTAGTGCCATAGGCTCTTTCAGTCAATGCGATAGGCTCATTCACTTAGTGCCATAGGCCCATTCACTTAGTGCGATAGGCTCATTCACTTAGTGCGATAGGTTCATTCAGTTAGTGCGATAGGCTCATTCACTTAGTGCGATAGGTTCATTCAGTTAGTGCGATAGGCTCATTCACTTAGTGCCATAGGCCCATTCACTTAGTGCGATAGGCTCTTTCAGTTAGTGCGATAGGCTCATTCACTTAGTGCCATAGGCCCATTCAGTTAGTGCGATGGGCTCATTCACTTAGTGCGATAGGCTCATTCACTTAGTGCGATAGGCTCATTCACTTAGTGCGATAGGCTCATTCACTTAGTGCGATAGGTTCATTCACTTAGTGCGATAGGTTCATTCACTTAGTGCGATAGGCTCATTCACTTAGTGCGATAGGTTCATTCACTTAGTGCGATAGGCCCATTCACTTAGTGCCATAGGCTCATTCAGTTAGTGCGATAGGCTCATTCAGTCAGTACCATAGGCTCGTTCAGTCAGTACCATAGGCTCGTTCAGTTAGTGCCATAGTCTCATTCAGTTAGTGCCATATTCATCTTCTCCCTGGCATTTGTTTTGTCATAATGAACCATTTTTACAGCAGTATATCACCTTAACATTTGTTAGATAACATCTGCGGTGCAACACAACAATGACCCACATAAGTTCGGCTAAGTCGTAGTCGTAAAAGAAAGCTGAAGAAACTCTATGTTTATCGCTCTGGTTTTCTGACTTTGTGGCTCATGAGCTAACGATAACCCGTCCACGTGCATGTAATGCACTCATAAACTCGCATCGTGAAATGGCCCTCGCCGATAGCCAGCTGTATCTGTATATATGGATTTAGTAGTGCAATATGCTGTCTGTGTATTAACTATTGAAAAGAAGGAAAATAAAGCTAATGCTTGGTTTGCTGTCTTTCTGCAGATGTTTGGTCAAATTGCACTCTTGTACAATTCAATTCCGACTCGAATGCGCTCTCACTCTATATACATTGTTGGAAACTCTATCGGCAATAAGATGTCGTTAATAAACAGTTTAGTAGATTTACTCAGCGCTAAACAATTACCTGATGGTATTAGGTTTTCATTTAAGGAGGTTATTACTTCTACATAAATATACATCTGATAAGGCATAGAGTTATTGGCAACCATAACTACGCAAAAGCAAACGTTTTTATTCGACGCATTCTGAGTCATAAATTTACTTAACTCACCTTTGATGTGATCATAACGTGTGCGGCCATTTGCGTCAGTGTCTCTTCGATTTACCAGGCTTGCCCATCGCATCGCCACCTGACAAGCGAAACTGTTCTCAGCGTAGCCCTATATTATACCCCAGTAACAATTGTCGAATACCATGCTTCCCCCGTAACGATAATTGACAAGTTGTATGAGGTGGTGGTGTCAAGACGAGCTCGGGGTCGATGACCACCAAGAAGGACGCGGTCAGGTCAATATCTGAACGAATCAGACAGAGTAATAAATATGAATGTCGCTCTTTGACCTTTTCTTGTGTATCGACTTCCCCATTGTTCTCATAAGGTTTCATAAATCTGGAGGGCTTATTTAATGTGATACTTCAACCAACTGAAAAAGATTATAATGTCACGAACTTTACTCATTTTATCGAATATTTCCGAGTTCTAAAGAAGGTGAGAACTGTAGTTAGGATGTTTTTCCTCAATTTTTTGAACGAATTAAATGTCGCGCGTATGTCGCCTTGTACAGTGTCTCTCGAGTAATCGGCATCATTTTACGTTGTGCTCTAGAACACCACTCTAAGGTTTCGAGACGTTTCGACATCTGCCCCGTTCCTTGGGCTTCTGTCGTCACTTTTTCATTCGCCTTTTTTCCCCATTGTTCTTAAGCTAACATATTATTCTATGGCTCGTATTGGTAGGGCAGACGTTGTCCACTTTCAAACAGCAACATAATGAATAAAAAATAGTCTGTACCGAGCCAAATTCTTGACGCTCGCAAACCAGTTACTGTTCGACACCGCACTGCCAATAAACAACGCGACCGGTTACTGGAGCTGTGTGCGCCTGTGACGTCGCATCGCAAGAACGGCGGCAAATGTGAAATCAGCCCCGAGATGAGAGAAGTTCATGATATTATAATCTGGATTATTTGGCCGGATTATCACTTTAAACCCTGTATTGGTGATCCATGCTGCCTTAACATAAAATATATAGCAAAATGAAGGTCAGCGCATCACACAAAACCGTGAGTTAGTCTGAAAATTGCATGGTGTTATAGCTATTGAAAAATAACTATATGCATAATTATGTATGGATTCCGAAGCGTGAACTATCTCGGCACCTCCTGGGTTTAAATAGGTCGACTGGGTCTCTATTGTTCTCGCACCTAGGTAGTGCTACAGACAGAGACCGTTAATGATGACCACAATCTAACCACTCAACTTCCCCCACCCCCCACCCCGGCAAGTATTCATCATATGTAAGCGTTGATGACGTCACTGCATACACCAAGTTAATTAATTGATTACATACGGGTCAGTAAACAGAATGATACGACAGTTATACAAGTATAATGCTTGTTTAAGTAAATGAGCCAGGTGTAATTCTTATTTTATCTTGCCCCCTACATCACGAGAGGCAATTAATTATCTCGACGAAATTGTTGATTACGCATTGAATTTTCAAAACAGAGGATATAAATTGGTTGGCGAATCGCAAAAATAAGACGACATTTGGGGTTAATGAAGTGGGCATTGAATTCACCAGGAGTTTATACATGCTGGTCTAGTGTCACCAACAATCACAACATTTCAACAGAAGTCAATTTGTAATATTCCTATATTGCACCGATAGAAGGACAGCCTGGTGTTGTGATAACGCTTTCATTAGCAGACTCGAATCCCTCAATTCTAACGCATTGCAATGATTAGCAGAACACTAATTCTAAATCCATAGATATGCTTGGTAACATTCTTCCCTGTCATGTTAGATAAATGAAACTTCTAATGACCAACTGAGCGGCCTCGCAGGCATAACAAATCTGCTTAACAACGACTCTTCAAATCCGTCCCTATTACGAACTAGCACCACGTTATAGAGCGCTCTAGTGGAACGTTGGATTGAAGAAGGAAATTGCTGTGACATGGGAAACTAAAGGGTCAGGATATTGAACTAATTGCCATTGTGCACCCATTGACACAACAATAAAACCTATGGCCTGAGCACGAACAAAATTATCATAATTAAATGACATATGTCGGATGAGAGTCATATTAAAACGTCATTGGCACCGAAGAAAAAACATTCAAGAAGGTTGCTTAAACGACTACAACCCTTGGGTCGCTCGTTTTCCATTGACGTTGTGTGGGTAGTTGTAAAGGTTATATCTGTTGTGTACATTCTGATGCTAAATCATACGCATTTATATAGTTGTGTGGATCATGCCAAAATTTAATTTCAGTGAATAGTGTTAGATTGCATCAATTTTATGTCGGGTTGCGTTTTAGGGTATTCATATAAACTGTTTCGTAAATCTCTTGACTTTTGCATTCACTTCCAAAGATTCTTATTTAGTATAACCCTGGGTATAGATTTGTCAGTGTTTGTGTACCTGATCCTTGCCTCGCGTAGCAACGAGTAACTGGGGAGATACATACTATGACTTCCCGATGAGCGACACGCAACCAGATTAATGGCTGGCAAGCAAATGACTCTTGAGAAAACCCCTTTATAACACTTGCAAGGCGTGCCTGATATTAAGCACCTCCATAGTGTTGCAATGTCAGAGCTGTGGTGCTCTGTAAAGGTCCTTCTAAAATCTGGAGGCATTTATCGGTGATATTGCGACACGGTCGCAGTTATGCACGGCTAGCTGCGAGCTCGAGGCGATATGGGAAAAAGCTTTTTCTCGAGCTCTGATTGGCTAAGAGGAGAGTGCCATGCGATAAAGCTATAGTTCTCGCATTTCACTAAGTCACCATCATCTACCCTTTATAATGTAGCGACTCGCAATGCCACATTCATTCACCAACAGCTAAATAATGATTCCAAGTGGGACGTCACCGCAACAAATGTCTAACTTACACATTTACTAACAAAGCGCCAGGTGTAGTAAATACTACTGCAATCTCTCAGATTCGCAATTAAATGAAAATGTTAACCAAACTAGTAATTGAATGATGTAATGAGACAATTCGAGGCAACCAATCCGAGTCACACACAGTGAATGAAGATGCACGGGAAGGATGCATGTGATTATGGTAAGATGTCAAGTAGACAGTCGTTGTTCGCATCACATTCCCTGCATCGCCGCAAACATGGACATGTGTGGAAACACAGGTAGCAACAGGTGTAATTGTGCACCATGTCAGATGTACGCCCATCTCATTGAGTCACTCAGGTAAGTCAGTAGTTCACTCTCCTTCCGATGGCGCATTTCCCATCTGAGGTCGTTACTTGAATCAATGCACAGCGCAATTGTGAGTTGTTTTGGTGAGAACTGGCAGTAGCCGTCAGTGTGTTCCTCCGGTGTAACGACATTCATCGGCTGTTGGCATCCATTCACGTATGCACAAAGGTGTACGGCTATTTGATTAATTATTAGTAATTGCATTACACTCATCTCATTAGAACGTAATTAACTCTCCTCGTACCGGGAGCACCAACTGGCAGTAACAACACCGGTTTAATACAGAAGACTCGCACATAGAATATGAATTGTTAACCCAACATATTGCTAGCGCGTTAGAACGCTGTAGAGCAGTATTACCGCATGACAAATGAGACAAGACCTTGACCGCTGATAAATATAGCTGTATAGAAGCAGACGACATCTGAGGCTGGGTGAAGATGTCCGACGGTTACACAAAGCCCGTCCACCATTTACCTCGTCCGTCACAGCCACCAGGGGGCGACATTCCTACAACACATTATTCAAACGATTTAAACAATTTTACAAACTAGAACGCTATTTATCATTTCTTCTGAGTTTAGCCCATGCAGGCTTAAACGATAGGCGGACTACCACATAAGACTATGCACTAATGCCTAGACCTGCATTATCATTGTAAATATCCAGGGATAAAGATATTTCAGTCATGAATTTGTTGCCATGGCATTTGCCAAGGTCAGTGGAACATCAATGAGTCAATTACGCCAGGCCAAGTACATGCAGGTAGTGAACTTCCGGTGACATCGGCAACAAGTTCCCCTCGGTAACATCGAGACATGGGAGTCGGGTGCCGAATATGGCACGTCATGTTTGGAACGGTCTGAGCAGCAGCGTCACAGCGGGCCATGTTGTACCAGAATAGATGTGGTCGTTCACAACAATTAACCTATCACTTGATGGCTGATAATTAACCTATCACTTGATGGCTGATAATAAAACTACCTAGCACGTTTTGTGTTTATCGCGATGCTTGTGACCGCATGAGCAGACGGACCTAATTTACTACACCTCAACAACCCCGACCACGCCCTCAATACTGTCCTGGCATCAATAACGATTAGTATTGAAGCGCGGGTTTTCATTATCATCACTACAGCTTTGGTTTTACAAGAGCTAACTGAATAGCTGACTTGTTCAAGAAGAAGCGACACTAAGTAAAAACTACTCATCCCCACAAATGACCCGTCAGTTGCCCTACATGGCAACACCTCTCCTACTGCTAAGTCAAAGTAAAGCGGTACTTTCCAATGATGAATGCAACATGTGGTTAAAGTGCATCAAGATACGATGGAGACACAGGGAACACAGTGCCTGCTTCAGGCTAGGTAATACAGACACGGTTATGTTAACAAGTTCTGTTACATTGGCGCTGGTTGAGTGGTATGCTGGGTGACATAGGAGGCGGGTCAGGTGCAACTTCTTTTGTCAAACAGCCCTTAATATCAGCTCTTTCGAACGGTGAGTAGTGCTGCATGCACTCCCTCTTAGTTCTGGCGTCCAACGGTATTTAGCCTTGGTAATTAAACGGAATGATCCCGAGTTCTTGGTTCTATCTAGTTGTATCTTATAAAATCAACTCACCAAACATTTATCGGAACAGAGGTAGAATTTCAGCAACAGAAGTATCCTGTGAATTAGTAGAAGCTCTCACCAATTGGAACATAGGCGAGACAGCTCGCAAGACGCGGGTTCGCAGGGACTATTTATGGCACGAAGCTAAAAATTAAAATGACCTTGTCTAACATAATCACGAAGAAAGCAACGAAATCTTGGGGAAAAGGCGACAGGAACTATCAGCTATAGTGTTTGCCCATGTTCTCACCGCCTCATTTACATCGGAAGTTTCTGGGGCTATCTGGGATATTGTCCTCCACGCTTGTATTCCGGAAGCAAATATCACCGGTAAACTTGGAAAGTTATCGAAAATATATTTTTCCGCAGACGAATATGAAACATTATCTCGAACCGAACTAAATAATACTGACACTGATCGCCTGAAACTCACCAGAACCTGCATATTTCGTGAAAACATGTACCGAATCGACCACCAAATTGGTGGTTTTACTGTTGGACCGACAAGGTGATAACTAGAACCTGACGCTGGTCTATTGGGCTACTTAATATTGACATAACTTGTGCTGTATTTGTTTGTCTTTATAGTTCTCAGTAAGAGGATTTCTTCATAGCGGTTACATCACTCCTCAGTCCTCCTCCAGATGACTTTATCTGGAAGCCAATTACAGTTTGTAGAGTTTCAATGAGACAAGACATCGTAATTGTGATATCAACCCACATATGCATGCCATTCACAGTGAATGTCGGCACTCTTTGTGGTTGTAGTGATGAAGACGAGACGTCAATTAAATGGTAACTGGAAAACGGATGCTTATTTCTGAATATGGGGTACGGATTCCATATCCCGCAAGTTCGAATATAAATTACAAAACTGTGTTATGGAGTAACTCTGGTGATGTCCAGAGGCTACTGCTGAGCTGGAATTCCAAACTGCTACGTGCCGTGCGGAGTTTGCCTTCCAACTTGGTCCGTACGACGGTGAATGTATCGTTGCCCAAATACTGAATGTGCTTTACTTTTGGGGACGGAGGTATTTATACAAGTGTGTGGCGTCGTAGCATGTGTGGAGGTACAAACGGGTTGACGTTAATAGTTATTGGAACGGGGGGATTATGATTCCACACTGGCTGACGACGCTTATTACGGCTAATACATAAAATCTAATTGATACGGACGGTCACACAGTTAATATCGTGGAACCGGCCTTATGTTGGGCTTCACAATCAATTATTTGTACTTATGATTGCATAACAGATGACGTCATCCTTGCCAGGCACACGAAAAACAACGGCAGTTTAATAAATGGCAGTACCTTTTATTTCTTACACAGCTATAAATACAAATCCCTCAAAGAGCATTTATGTGACTCGACCAAGAGATTAGTTCATGCTTTTCTAATAGATATATATTAAATAATGGAGGTCGTTAGTATATTTTGCTTGGTTGAAACAATAGATCGAATGCAGTTATTGAAAGTATCGTGGTTTGCTATTTCCAATGGTGGCATCTGCATAATCTGAAATCACACGCTCAACGCTCCTAAGATATGCTGGGACGAGGTTAAAAGTGGAAAGATATAAGAGGAAATTCGCTGGTCAGCAGTCTTCTACTTATATGTGATACATGCACTTCATATTGAGTGGACAATGTATTGATAATTGGTGTATTTTATCCATTGCTCATATATTATAGGAATTCGTGCCAGTAATGGGTCACGAATTGGCTCCCTCTTGTGTAGTGCTTAACTTCAGGAATGCTAGACATATCCGTAAAGCCTCGAGATAGTGCTGCACTCATCTCACGAATATGTACATGATTTGTCATAAATTCATATTGTGTTATATGCATCTCAAATCATCATGCATTTTGTTCAGCCTTTATAGCAGTGAAGTACGTGATGAATATACACGAACAATATGCTCTGCTAATTGATATGCAAGGCATTAACACCGCCCATACATTCATGCAGTTCATTACGTCTGGATGAAGTGTCCCAGGCTTGCTACGCTATGCGAGACATGCGACGTCGTCATTACGTGTTTGTCAAATGGCAATGTGAACTCAGTAGGCCTGTTTTCACCGGCCGCTAGAACAGTTTCTTGAAAAGATAATTGAATAAATCTATGCGCGTTTTGTGTGGATTGAAGCACCCAAGAAATTGCATCCGAAATCGAACATCATATCTGGCCTCTGCCTAGTTTAGGAAGAAATCTGTTTATTTATTGGTTAATTATGACTTGTTAATTGTGGATTATATAATGGAATTACCATATGTAGAATATTAGGATTAGTTTTGCGCTGATTATCATTCGTGTATTGCAACGTGGTGGGATAATTGACATGGACCTTACGCCCACCATATATATCTATACTAATGAGTGGTTACTTCACACATACGCCATCTACAATAAGTCATCGCGCAGCGACTGCCTGCGTTAGATAGCAGCAATGCTGTCGGTACGTTTGCGATATGGTACTTATTTCCTTTGATTTGACACTGCGTACTGTGGTCAATAAAGGTGCATATTCCAACGTTAATCTGCCTGGTTTGGGTTAATCCGATTTATGCATAACTTTCACCATCTATCATCTGACAGATGCGCCATGGATAACAGAGAGAGCCGAAGACGGCATAATTTGCTCTTGAATACCTACAATATACTTTGCAACTGAGCGTAAATATAACAATGAATACATTTTTGGGGGTCATAATTACTCACACCAATGAGAGGCTGTTCTAGTGCACCCCATTAGTCACACCGATAACAAATATTTGCTACATGAGGTTTTTATACGAGCATTTCAGCAAAACAATTTCATGCCAAAAATGATATCAATGGTTGAATGAATGTAGAAGTTGGAGGAATCTCAATGGCATACCTGCCCAATCCCTATGGCACACATGATAAATATTATTGGCACACCTCAATGTAAATGCTCGGTAGGTGCATCTCTCATACATTAGCTTTGATCTTCTGAGCATCGATTTGAGCTACTTGTCAACGATTTCCAGCCATGTAATAATGCTTGGAACCAGAAATTGTATAATACCAAGTATACTTGTACGGGATCCAATCGCTGTGTCAAACAGCTACAGTTATTCTCAATTGTTGGTTGTGGTTGAAACCCAGCAAATGCATTATAGCGAAGGCCCACGAACAGATTTTGTAAGAATGAATGTTTATATAAAAAATCTGATTGAATATTTGAACAAACTCACCACGTTGGTATATATTTCCCGAGGAAGCTATTTAACTTGTGGCATGTTTGTTATCCATAGTTGCAACCTGCGGTAATGCTATTTTGTTACAAAACGAGATTGATATTTCTACAATTTATTCACATCGACCGATTATGAATTGTTTCAACCAGTAAGATAAATGCCCATGTCATGTTCTCATGTTCTCAATAATACATGATTATGTATCAGCCACATGAATTATATCAACAAATAGCATAGCTATCCACACATATATATATATACTTATATACACATCTATGTAGGCATATATATATATATATATATATATATATATATATATATATATATATATATATATATATATGTATCAATATATATATATATATATTCACAAATATACATATATATATATTTATAAATGTACATATATAGTTATATATATGTATATATATATATATACATAACATATATATCCATATATGTATGAATATATATATATGAATATATATATATATATATATATATATATATATATATGTATATATATATATATATATATATATATATATATATATATATATATATATATATATATATATATATATATATATATATATATATATATATATATATATATATTGAGGCCGCAGATGATATATAATATATTTCATTCATTTACTAGCGCGAGATATATATATCATTTGGCATTTCATCGCCCAATGCGTTTATGGGATCGGTGGTGATTTTTTCAGCTAATGGGGGACCTATGGTTATAAAAAATGAGTTAAGCTGGTGAACTATTTCCCGTTTCTCACTAATTTCTATGTCGTTAACTATGGTTTTATCGAGTTCACTGCTTTAATTTTCATTTCGGACCAAATTCGTTTCAAATTAGTGTTTCAGAGAGTGTGTGTATATCATCTATTATTATTTCTTTATTTCAGACACAACAACAAAGTATAACTTTATATGCGGTCCATAGCAAATAGAAATCTAAACTTATATTTACACATAGATACAAACATACATAGAAAGAAAAAAAAAGATGGCCTAGCATGAATTATTAGGTCACATGATTAAAGTGAACATAGAGTAATCTCATCCAGTGAGTTCGTATTCTTGCTTTCCATTTGATATCAGATCTAAGAACTGATTGAACAATTGTGTTGGGTGATATATCAGCCCTTAGCATAAAACTGAAAATGAGATTTCTAATTATAGCATGGGAGCTACGAACATTATTATAGGCAAACATTCCACTAGCACTACAGTGGCGAGGCAGTCTCAGCAACATCCTAAATGCATATTATAAGCAGTATGTATTTAGTGATAGCAGATTTTCTGTAGTTCCACCAGAGCTGACATGTATAAAAAGAAGAACAATAAGAGTGAAACAGAGCAATTTTTACATTGTTTGAGCACATATGAAACTTACGCGCAAGCAAATTTCCTTGTGCATACAATTGACGGCACTGCCTATAAATGTCTTTGTCATCACGGAGATCATTACACATAAAATGACCCAAATACTTAACACTATCTACTTCAGCTTTTATATCACCATTGATTGAGAAATTCGGAAATACCACTTTTTTAGTGAAAGAGTTGCGGCATATCAACACAGCACTCTTCTTGGAGTTGTATTTTATATCATGTTTGATACCATATGATTCACAGGATTTTAATAACTGCATTAGACCATTAGCTGATGGGCTAAATACAACCAGGTCATCTGCATACATCAGATGGTTTACAATTTGATCACCAGCAATACAACCCGTGGAACAGTTACTTAGATCATAACTCAGGTCATCCATGTAGACATTAAACAAACTAGATTCGGCAGGAACGCCAACGGCAAGTCTTCCAATGGCAAGCAATCGGGTCTGTGTTTGCGCCTTGTTGAGAAACCCTATGCGCCGCACACGACACGTTTACGATAGATGTCAGCGAGGGGAGCTGGTAACGCGCATTATTTTTGGATAGATGTCACAAGCTGCAGCCCCTTAGATGTTTTGATATGACCCCTTAGCAGATGTTTTGACATGACCCCTTAACCAAGTCAATACAAAGCCGAGGGCATGGTACTAAGCCGGTCTCATTGGCTTGGTGATTAACTGCTTCGCCTTTTGATCCACAGGCTGTGGGTTCGACTCCAAGATGTGACAACCTAACTCGTGACTCGGATGATCACGTAAAAATGGCGGTCCCATCTTTGAAAAGGGATGTAAAAGATCCTTTGAGGACGACGTGCTCCGTAGCAGTGACCAGTTTAGAGTAATTTACTCAATTGTAGTCGTACATAGCTTAGTTGTAAATACGAATGTGTTTCGATGCACACAAACACACACACCCACGTTACTGGTCGATTACGTAAGGTTTGGACTTCTTTGAGTTGGCACAAGCGCCAACGGCATGTCTTCCAACGGCAAGCCTGGACGACCAGCAATACGGTACCAACAATATAACACAAACAATATCATCTCTAAACAAAAATATATATCAATATATATATATATATATATATATATATTATATATATATACATATATTTATTTTTATATTTATATATATGTATATATGTATATTAATATATATATATTTATATATATTTATTTATTTATATATCTATGTATATATGTATATTTATATATATATGTATATATATATGTATATGTATGTATATATATATATGTATGTATATATATATGTATATATGTATATATCTACATATGTGTATATATATATATAGATATGTATATATATATATATATATATATATATATATATAATTAGATATATATATATATATAAAACACACACATACTTATAGGTTTGGCCTACTTAGAGTTGGCAAAAGCGCCAACGGCATGTCTTCCAACGGCAAGCCTGGATGACCAGCAATACGGTACCAACAATATAACACAAACAATATCATCTCTAAACAAAAATATATATGATGATATATATATATATATATATATATATATATATATATATATATATATATATATATATATATATATATATAGATATATTATCGCCCAATTTTATATTGTATGATTTTATATATGTATATTTATATATATATATTTATATATCTCTATTTATTTATATTAATTTCTATGTATAACTATATATATTATGTATCTTTATATATATATATATTCGTTTATATATGTATATATATATATGTATGTATATATATATATTTAATATTTCTATATTTACAATAACAAAGTATCTATATATATGCTATCCATATAAATAGATATATGAACTATATATATATATACATAGATATATATATACATAGATATGTATATAAATATAAGATGGCCTAGCATGAATTATAGGTCACATATTAAACGAATATAGAGTAATCTCATCCAGTTAGTATGTTTTATTTGATTTCCATTTGATATCAGATCTAAGAACTGATTGAACAATTGTGTTGGGTGATATATCAGCCCTTAGCATAAAACTGAAAATGAGATTTCTAATTATAGCATGGGAGCTACGAACATTATTATAGGCAAACATTCCACTAGCACTACAGTGGCGAGGCAGTCTCAGCAACATCCTAAATGCATTATTATAAGCAGTATGTAATTTAGTGATAGCAGATTTTCTGTAGTTCCACCAGAGCTGACATGTATAAAAAGAAGAACAATAAGAGTGAAACAGAGCAATTTTTACATTGTTTGAGCACATATATAACTTTACGCGCAAGCAAATTTCCTGTGCATACAATTGACGGCACTGCCTATAAATGTCTTTGTCATCACGGAGATCATATACATATAAAATGATATAAATATATTAACACTATCTACTTAGCTATTATATCACCATTGATTGAGAAATATATATAATACCACTTTTTTATGAAAGAGTATATATATATCAACACAGCACTCTTCTTGGAGTTGTATTTTATATCATGTTTGATACCATATGATTCACAGGATTTTAATAACTGCATTAGACCATTAGCTGATGACCTATATATACCAGGTCATATGCATATATCAGATGCATTTTACAATGATCACCAGCAATACAACCCGTGGAACAGTTACGTATATCATAACTCACACATCCATATAGCATTACAACTTAGATTCGGCAAAGCGCCAACGGCATGTCTTCCAACGGCAAGCAATGGATGATTGTGATTAACGCCTTGAGAAACCCTATGCGCCGCACAACGTTTACGATAGATGATGTCAGCGAGGGGAGAATATATATATATATATTTATTTTTCGATAGATGTCACATATAGCTGCAGCCCCTTATATGTTTTGATATGATGTTTATATACAGATGTTTTGACATGACCCCCTTAACCAAGTCAATACAAAGCCGAGGGAATGGCACTAAGCCGGTCTCATAGCTTGTATATGATTTACTATGCTTTGCCTTTTGATCCACAGCTGTGGGTTCGACTATGTGACAACCTGACTCGTGACTCGGATGATCACGTACAAAATGGCTGGTCCATCTTTGAAAAGGGATGTAAAAGATCCTTTGAGGACGACGTGCTCCGTAGCAGTGACCAGTTTTTAGAGTAATTTACTCATCATGTAGTCGTACATAGCTTAGTTAAATATACGAATGTGTTTTTGATGCACACAAACACACACACCCACGTTACTGGTCGATTACGTAAGGTTTGGACTTCTTTGAGTTGGCACAAGCGCCAACGGCATGTCTTCCAACGGCAAGCCTGGACGACCACCAATACGGTACCAATATATATAACACAAACAATATATATCTCTAAAAAAAAATATAAATGAATATATATATATATATATATATATATATATATATATATATATATATGTCGGCGCTCGGAAGCTTGGTATACATGGGAACCGTTTATATATTTCATATATATATATATATATATCTATATATATATATATATATAGTATGTCATATATAGAGAGTATATATATATATATGAATATATATATTTATAATATATCTGATGTATGCTGTCTATATTTATTCTGTTACTGATATGATATATCTCTGTATATCCTCAATCTATATCATGTATGATGAATGCTCTATCGCTTGATTACCTAGTATTCTGATGTTGTATCATACGAGATATCTACGAAAAGTCTCTCTGTATGATATATATAATATATATATATAGATATATATATATAGTTTGGCCTATTTTGACATCTATATATATATAGGTAAGCGATGAATAGCTCTCTGGTCGATTACTATCTTTTATATATATCTCTCTCTCATATAGCTGCTGCTATGCTATGCGTAGAAAACATTCAAACTAAACGTCTTTTTTAAATGTTTTCTTTTACTGTATGCTATTTATATACTAGCTGCTCGGCGCTCGGAAGCTTGGCATTCTAATTACTGAAAAATTGTATACATATATATATACAGCCGTTTCAGTGATATCAGCGCGAGTTTGTGTATATATACCCGCGATAGGATTAAAATACCGGGACATATACAAAGTACACAATCGCTGAGACAAAAGACAGTATTTTTTTTGCGTTATTCCAGCTGGTAATTGCGCACTACTAATAATTACTGCTGTATAATAGTTATGTTTTGACATGACCCCAGTTGCCAAGTCAATGGAAAGGATGAATGTTGCCGCTGAAATTACGTAAGGTTTGGCCAGCCTGCGCATGCGCGTCAAATTGGATCGGCAGTTGTGTCCCAACTTGATCTATCATTCCCCAAAATTTCATGTTGATATGTTTAACCGTTCCGGAGCAAAGCCCGAAAAACCTTGACTGGAGAAAAAAAAAAAAAAAAAAAACAAACAAAATCCCATCTTGCCGAACACCATTTGATACAGTAAATTTTGCTGATAGTGTTCCACCGCATCTTACATACATAGTTTGATTAGAGTACCAAAACATTAAAAGCCTAACTATATATACAGGAGCACCACGTTTTAACAGTTTTGAAAAAAGGACGGAGTGTTTGACTCTGTGAAATGCTTTAGATGCATCAAGAAAGCACATAAACATACAACCATTCAACTTTCTATAGTTATCAATCAACTCTTTGAGTACATAGATACACATATCAGTACCAAGCTTGGGTTTAAAACCGAACTGATTACACTTATTAGCGAGGGAATCAGATAATCTATCAAGAAGTATTTTCTCTACAACTTTAGACAGGATACTTGCCAAGGCAATGGGTCTATAATTATCCATACTATTGATGTTACCAGCCTTGTTTTTAATTATAGGTATAAGTACAACTGATATCATAGAGTCAGGTAAGTGACCATGGAAAAAAAGGCCAGTCAAACACATTGCCAGGAGCGGCAATATTCTGCTGCTGCATTCTTTTAAGTGTTCCTCACACAGTCCGTCCAGTCCACAAGACTTATTTGACTCTAATTTTTTAATAGCATCCTGAATATCCGTCACAGTAACAGGGATGTCATTTGAAAATTCAGTTTCACATTTCAGTGACCTCAAATCGTCATGAACACAGTTAAAGAGATCCATAAAATGCTCTCTCCACTTAGCTGCAATGTCCTCCTTACCAGTTACCCCAGCAATAGTATTAGGAAGTGGTGTTTTAGCATGGTTCATGATCCTAATTTCTTTCCAGAAGTCGACCGACTTATTCTGAGAAAGTTTCTTAGCAAGAGAGTCACTGCGCATAGTATTTTCATGCTGTTTGATAAACCTTAAGGCATATTTAAACTTATATTTTGCTTGCACCATATGAGCAAACAAGTGCCCTTGCCTTGGCTTGCCAGCTTCCCTCCACTTAATGTAAAGTTCCCTAGCACATTTATAGTGATCTTCAACATTGTCAGTCCACCCAGGTCTACAATTCAAGTTTTTAACCTTTTTAAAAGAACCAATAGACTGAGAGCTTGCATCCATCAATGCCTCAGTTAAACAATTATAAAACTTGTTCAGTTTAGCAACATGCGTCTTGTCTTGACAATTCACATCCTTACAACAAATAACATCAGTTGGTACATCAATATTTTTCAACAGATTATCAGAATGTAACAAATATTGTTCAACATCACATTTTCTCAGCTTACTCCAATTTACTCTAGGTGTTATATCATTATCAAAGTCTTCAAGTATAGGAATACAGTTAATATCAATATCTGCACAAACAGGAATATGATCTCCCATACTGGTGGAGTATAGAATATCCATATTATGTATAACATCATTACCATCATGTGTGGACACACAGTGGTCTATCCAAGAGGTTGTGTGCCAACTATCACTCACAAAAGTGTAAGAGTCACTGGGGAGTTTTTGTTGAGTAGATAATACAAGTCCATTGTCACTACAGAACTCAAGCATAAGGTTTCCAAACTGATGTGATCCCTTGTTTATGTCAGCATTCCAATCACCAAATATAGATATACAAGTACATGGCAATTCTTCAATAACAGTGGACAGAACACTTAAGTTTTCGAGATATCGATCCTCTTGTCCCGGCATATTGTTCAGACATGGCATGTAGACACAGAGCACAACATATGTTTTGTTGCTGTAACAGATGGACAGCCCCACTAACCAGTCCTGTTCAAAACGTATCGGGGTAATAAAGCTGTCATATTGTTTGCGCCACATGATTGCAACACCACCAGAAGGGTGACCACTATACAGTTTGTCTCTATAATCCGCTGTAGCAGTACCTGTACCAGCAAACTCTTTATGTGGGTTGTTGAGCTTATGGAGGTTTTGAAGACTGCTGCAGGTTTCTTGTAGGCAAACTATATCAATGTTAGTATCATTTAATAGATGTGCCAGAGTAGGCCTCTCATAGAGTTTGTCAGAATGGCTTGGGAGTCCCCGGCAGTTGTAGCTGACCACTTTCATGATTGGTTAGAGGTGTTGTCATTAACTGGTATCACTTGGCCAGCACTCTTGTCGTCAACACATGTGTGATTGTTAGCATTCTGAACTCTACTGTGTACACTGAGGTTCGAAGAAGCAGAGCTTTGTGGGTTTGGTTTCATTTCCCTCCACCATCTGACATATGCTCCTTCTGGCCATATCCACTGTCTAGAAATTTCTTTGGCTCAGGGCATTTACAGATAATATGAAATGACGAGTGCCAATCAGTGGTCCTCACGATTTCTACGGAAGACTCTACTTGTAGGGTCTTGTCCAGATAGTTTTTAAGATCAATTTCAGTTAGGCCAGGGTCTAACCTTGAAGCAAACACATTTGCTATTCTATCTGCCTTTTTAGTTGCACCACTTATGCTAATATTGGTAGCCTTGCCAATAACAGCGCCTCTGGATTCCTGGATGGTCATTCTAGGCATCTTTGGGTTCACAGGATTGTTGTGTTTCTGTACAATTTTGTTGCCCCTTTTTGTCACTTCAGCAAAGGTAGGTTCCAGTTTCTTGTTATTGCCAGACATGGATTTAACTTTATAATTCTGTGAACCATCTTGCACAGAGGAGTCATTGGATGTGGTTATGTCTGCAGACTTGACAGCTGGTACATTAATTGTGGTGTCCTTATCCTTAGGTACTGTTATAGGTTGATCTGTTCTCACCTCTTTGTCAACAAGTGACACAAGGGACATCTTCACATCATGGCAGATGGCAGCTTGGGTTGTCAGCGCTTCAGTCAAAGTCTGCACAGTAGCCCTTAGCATATCCACCTCACTCTTTGTTGACTCTATCTTGGCAAGGAGAGTACATACATCAAGGTTGTCAAAGGTTAACGGCGGTAGGCTGGTCAGATTGGTTGCACCAAACGTGTACTTCAGATCATTGCTGTTTTTTTGGATGGTACTTACAATGTCCTCCATACTCGTCTTTTTTTTCTTGTCGCCCTTCCTCTTTCGGAATTTTTGAAGAGGATCATCACTATTTGCGCAAAGTTCATGCAAAAGATAGCTTGCTGAGTCAATGGTTTCCTCGTCGTAAAATTGCGCACATAGCTGTATGATACTGTCAGGAGGCATATAGTTCAGTTTCTGAACCACAAATGCTAACAGTTCATTCCTCACCGGTGGCACATCGCCGTTAACGCTGACGGAGCAGCAATGAAGGCATTTGTTTATATCCGTGTGCGCACGCGCAGAGCTTCCTACTGCAGTCATTATGGCGTCGATTTCTTGGCGCGAGTTCAGTTGGAAGAATAATCAAGACGAAAGTTCTTCAAACCTTAATCTTGATCTATGAAAGACATTTTTCTTTCAGTTCTCTGTGCGTTCATAAACTTTTTAGCCAAAGATGAACGACTGCAGTGACCAAAAAAACAGTTATTTTACTTAAAAACGGGAGCTAAGTCGACTTCGACTTTCGCGCCTACGTCAAGGCAAATTTATTTTTCCTTTTGATTGAGTTCAACTTGCATTCAATTATCCACGGCTTTTGTTTAGCATGTATTATTGTAGTGATTATTGGATTTGTTTAATATATCAGCAACAATGTTATAACCCTGCTTCGCATCGCTCTGGTCAATGACTATTGACCAGTTCTACTCATGCAGTTTCATACGTAATTTATGCAATGTTCTTGAATTTATAACTTGTCGTGTTAAACATTTGGTAGGGAATGGGTATTTTAACATAACATCACAGACATGGAAAATCGGAAAATGATCAGATAAAGCACTTAATGAAACACCGCTAATCGATTTCTTCTTAATTCAAATCATTCGAGTACAAATGGCAAATTAGTGTTGCACAATGTCAAGTTACTCTTGTTGGTATATTTATTAGTGGTAAAAATCATGGTCTTTTCATATGAGATTTATATTCAAACCTCCCATCAAATAACACAACTTGTCTTCTTTATTGATTTCCGATAGACAGCTTTCGAGGCTCTCAATAACACGTTCTATTGGCCCATTTGGTGGGCGGTAGTTTTCAACAACACAACATTAACTTGCTGCCAAATACTATACCTGATAACTCATTGCAAACAACTTCAGCAGATGATTGCAGCATACATTCACTATCTTGTCTTCATCTTCCCTACATGTGTATTCCGATACACAGCCGTGCTGTATAGATTCCCAGTTGACACCTTTGAACAAGTTTCACTTAGTCCAATAGCCTTGAAATCAAAGTTGAAATAAGCATGTAATTCAGTAATATGTGCGTACAGCACTAATGTTTTGATGAAGCAAAGATAGGCATTGTTTCGAAAAATTACTGGTGGCCTTGTGAATGTATCCTCAATGTAGTATTTACAACTTTCTGATATATATTTGGAATCGACCTATAGATTACTATATTACAGTCACTATTGGCGAACTTATCATCAATGATTTCGTGAAATAAATTAACATTTATGTTTTTAAAGTCGTGAAGGCTAACAGAAGAACCGCTATAGTGATTTCCCTTATACAAGGGTTGTTTTGGCTGACACTTCATTGCTGTTCAGCGAGGTGTCTTGTCCTTATTGATAAAAGCCTGTCAAAGGGGCTATTTTGCCTGCATGTCTGGTCGCCATCATGTTTGGTGTTAATATTTGCTGAACCATCGGTCTCTGCAATAATCTTCATTGAGATAAATGTTATCGATTCGTTTTCATTTTGCCGCTCAAAGTATCTTCTCTTTATCTTTATTCTTTCTCAGCTTCACAATTATGGTGTTGTATGGCTTCTTTGTTTAGTGAATGGGACCAATCCTGTTCGCCCGATCCCCGATCAATTTATGCAGGTATTTTCGGGAGACTTCACTGGTAATGAAAAACAAAGCGACACATGGCCTTAGATGCCACATCCGCTTTAATGTGATGCAACAACAATGATGAAAAACAGAAGAATGTTATAGCAAGAGGCCCATGGGTACATTAGGAAACTTGGCTAACTTTATTGACATTTTGTCATCATCATCATCATCATCATCATCATCATCATCATCATCATCATCATCATCATCATCATCATCATCATCAAGGTTATAACCCTTATTGTCATGGAAATCTTACAATTACTTATATTTAGAAACAGTTTACAATTCATTTAAGCTACAATAATGTGTAATTGTTTTTTCTAACCATGGATATATGGAGATATTGATGATTTAAACATTTTTTTGATGACCTTGACCTAAGATTGCGGTCAAGATCAAAACAAAACCTCTGTGTGTTGCGTATCAATTACACCTTCCAATTAAAAATTTCGAAAATATATTGAACATTGCGATCTGTATCACGAGACAAAAATCAATAAAAAAACATTTGTTTAAAAATTGACATTCAGCAAGTAAAACAGTTAATTCAGGCTGTGTTGCTGAATCCCCACGATCTATGAATTCGGTGTTTCTGGTCCGGAAGCAGTTATTTGACAACTGCTTACCTACAGCCATCGTGACCTTCATCATCAACGTTTTCTGATCATCTTTGATGGAAGTTTCTTTCTACTACGGCATATAGTCTCTTGGTTGTGAATGTAGATAACGAGACACTTCATAATCCGATGAAGGAGCATCCTTCGTAAAACCACCACACAGAAGTAAAACGAATTCTGCTTTGTACAAAAGCACGGAGCCCTGATTTTTGGGTACTTCTCAGATACAAAGAAGGCACAAGTCGATGTCCGTATGTAATTAGTTAATCGCCAGTGAATGAGCCATTATACTGCTCAATTTTCCCCAGTCCAATTCGCTCGATAATGACTCGATATTTTTACTTCTTAAATAATGGTTTACCATAGATCATCGAAAATATATGGCCCGCACTCTTTGTGCCAATTAGCGTATCTTGTGTCTGCGCCAGATTTAAAACAAAAGAACACTCGCCACTTCTGGTTTTTGTTGCCATGTAAACAAATGCAAAAAGCTTGTACTGGGCGCGCCTTTTTTCATCTACTGCTGCTCCGTTCCTGGTAAGATTATCCTACTTTTTTATTTTGATTAGTAGGTTATATGTATAGGAACTGGCAAAAACTAGCTACTCCCCCCCAAGATTTAGCGAGAAAGTGATGTTATGACAAGAGCTTTTGACAAATAGTTTTTTGATAATGAAATCTATAGGTTGGTGTCCCGGATTTGCTAGGGGTAAAACCACATGAGTAAGAATTTCTACGGAAATTCATTCCTATCTTTATTGCAATATATATGCAGAGCGATGTACTGTTTGTCTAGGCAGAATTCGGTCACTGAACTTTAGTTTAAACCTCTGTAATAGGCCAAGGGGCTACTTCTCACTTCATGGTTTGTTAACATACAGTACATAATGTAAGGCGATGTTTTTTCACTACTACCCCCCCCCCCCCCTAACACACACACACCTAACCCCCACAAAAAACCCACTATTTAATGTCTTAACACAATTCAATATGGACAGAGAGAGAACTGCCTGTGGGCGCCATTGTGGGCGGTAGTGCTAGTCGAGCAAAATGCAGAGGACTGCCATTTTGAACATGCAGTTTGGAGACAAAAGAATTAGGATTGGCAGAGTCAGCTTATCCAAGCAATAAACAGAAGTGATAGGTCCTTCAACCCTAAAAAAATGCACTTAACTCCTCTAGGCATGGCAGGATTATAAGGAATAGTTTGCTCATAAATTACCTATTGATATATATAATGGCTTATTTGGGGTATAATTTGATGTACACCCTAAGAGTGGACTCAACAATTATTTCATTTCCTTCATTGACTTACTGAGATAGACTTTTGTTGCAGAGCACTCTGCAAAGAGATCTCTTATAGCAGGGAGTTTCCAAACCGAATGACTTTAGTCCAAGCCGGTGGAGACTCCTAATGTGTCATCCAGACAATCTCTTTTTTTATTGTAGAGGTTGTTTAGGTTAAAGGTGCATTTCATCAAAAATCACTCGATTTTTAATCCCAAAAAAAGTTGCTAAATGCAAGAGTATCTTAAATGGTGCTGATATCCGGAATCCAAAGTTGGAATGGCCGTATATATTTCTTGTTGTTCTTAAATAAACTTTCAGTTCATTATTTTTCACGTCCCTTCAAAAATAGCCCATATTTGGAAGCTCACGTATTATTAATTCAGGAAGTGCAGAAACGTCATGACTCTGTGCTGTTCGATCTAAGGGGCTATGGTGAGTCCATTACACTATTTGGATTTGTCAATTGTTGTTGCAAATATACCTTACTTTGTAAATTTCAGGTAGAGAAATTATTGCATCCTCTTGACCCTAATTCAATGGCTGGTGTTCGTCATACCTTGCCCGCAATCAAGTTGTGGCAATGGACCACAACAGGCATTGAAATGTACAAATCTTTTATTAGTCACACCCAAAGTGTAAAAGAAGAACTCATGGAATTGGCAAATAAATAATACATGAACTCATTTTAATGTCACTTCTTTTTCATCAGGGCTAGAATTATGAACATAAAAAGTCAAATCTGAAGATAACGTGCCATGACTAATTGACAAACTAATGTGTGCATAATTCTTTTCTTCTGTGTTTGAGAGACGGAAAATTGACTATATATGAATGCTCATTCCATAACACGAATGGACAATAAATTATGAGATTGATGAAACAAAAATGTTCAGAACAAATAATACCACATGTTTTGTGAGACTAGGCAATTTCAATATAATCTGCACAAAAATACCAATCAGAACAATGAGATATTTCCTGATTAAAATTACCAATTATAACATTTAAGCTTAGTAAATTACCAATACTACTTTGTATTAAGCCTGTATACTGTCAATACTTGTCAAAGAAGAGGTCTCTGATCTTCCACACACAACAGGAGGGAGTTACCCTCCTGTTGCACTCCCCCAAAAAGCCATGAATCCACAGAACCAATTGCTGATAGGCTCCGTGTGTAAGCATCGACAACCGCATCTAACCCCCATAGCAAGTCCACCCGGTACCTGTTAATAACCTCAATGACCATGGGGTCAAGCACAACTCCTTCCATCTGAGGTAGTGCATATGTGCAAAAGTCTGGGCTGTTTGTGCAACATTGCCGCTCCACAGGGGTAGGCATTTCCCTACATTGAAGGCAGATGCACCAATCTGGTGAAGTGGTAGTTGATGGAGGGTGGAATCCTTCTTTCGGCGGTGTGGGTTGTCGGGTGATTGTAAGCGCAAACTGTGGCTGTCTGTCTAATCATCAACCAGCTACTAATGCACCCCATCCAAATCCAGCCACCGCACAAAATCTGAAAAAACTATGAGTAATCAAAAGTCTTCATTTTGATGGATTGAATATCTCCAATCGCTCTCTCTGACCAAAATTACATGAAGGTTTTTGGAGCAGCTAAAGAGTGCTAACTGCTGAGTTGTACATTACCTTAAATTTCTCTTTCTGTGACATCTCTAAAGATTTAGCAGCCACTCTACTCTGCTGTAGGGCCTGGTTAGTTATTGGTGTGTTGCCAAGGTAGCCTCTGCGAACAAGATTGACTCGATTTCAGTCTGTTGAGGTCTACAAACAAATGAGAACCAGTGGAAATATATGGTCGCCAAGTCCAACATGGGACCCCTATTTACTGACAAAGTGATCCAATTAGGTAAGGCAAGCCCAATAGTACCTTGTTTGAAGAAGGTGGGGCTCCTCTGCCACCTCTTCGGGCTGGTCTGCAACCTTCAACGACTTGGACACCTGTGTCATGGTGAACAATTTCAAACCATTAAACACATCCTTCCCAGTCATAATAGACGAATTGAGTTCAATAAAATACCCTTGATAAGAATCCAATTCAAATAATATAGGAACCAACCTCAGTTCCACACAGGTTGTCAGAATCTGTACCATGACCTCTTCCATGGCCTCTTCTTGTATGTGGTTCCCTTCCTGGCTTTTTGATTTCCTTTAAATTTGAAAGTGGTTTGGTTCAATTAAATTAATGAATGAACATGACAAGAATAATTCAATCAATAATGTTACAGTGTTTGAGCCAAAAGTCAGCCCAAAACAATTTGTAAATAATACAGATTTAAGGTCACCTCTGTCACTAAATTTCACCAAATTAATTCCAGCTATCCATGGCTTCTACAACACCAGCATGGTGTTAAAGTAGACAATTATAGACACACAATCTAAACCATGCATATAAGTCTTATCACAGTGGTTTGCAACAACCTTAAAATAACCCAAATCAGAACCAAAACCACCCGTTTAGTGTCCCTTGTCCAAAACCATACGATGATACATACCACCCCAAACTCCTAGCGCGGACGTTTAAGGTAGCTTTTTATATTCAAAATACAATTTGCTTGTATAACAATACCCAATTTCAAACAAATTGTCTACTTCAAACACAGACAGTTGGAAAATAATTCTTACATAAAGCAGTACAGATAAGTACACAGTTATACAACTATAGGTATTGGTCATTTGTTCTTTTGTGAGCATACATATTGTGTTTAATCTTGGTGAAATCGTCAATTGGAAATAGAGGTGTGGTTGCTCGGCACAACCACTGACATAGGGTATGGGTTGAGGGTTGTACTAGGTGGTATTGGAGAATTGCAAGCCATGCCACGGTGTTGTTTGTGTCAGGTTGCAAGATGTAGCTCAGTGGGTAAGCAAATACCACTACCGTGAAGTGATTTATGTAGGCCAAGGTATCACTACCAGCGTGGTCCAAAGTTTGGAATGTTTAGGTGAGGGTGGCCTTTGCAAGATACACCCTGTCAAAAAACTGAAAAGGCGAGAGGAAGCGGACAAGAAAGTCCTATGCGAAAAAAGCTCCATTGGTGTCGATAGGCAATGATAGGCTATCCCAAGCTTTACAAGTACAGAGGAAGAGAAATATTCAGCTTCAGAAAGATCTCAGACGGGTACAGATGAAAATAGAGAAAGAAGCCGTTGAGTTTTCAGATGAAATGCATTCATCGTTGATGGAAGCCATTGACAGTGAGACTCTAACTTATCCATTTGTTAAACTCTTTTTAGCAGAACAAAAGAAGAACTTTGCTAGGAAAGCCTCAGGACATAGGTGGCACCCAATGATTATTCGCCTGGCTCTCATGCTCCACTCACAAAGCCCACAGTCCTATCGTTCTCTGAGACAGCCCGGAGAAACCAAACTCTGGGATAACATAAATGCAATCAATCCAGAGCAGGGGTTCCAACCCCACATATGATTACTCAAATCAATATCCTCTAAAAGGGATTTTAAGTATTCATTTGAAAAGGTCATTGAAGAGCTAAAGGAGTTTGGTGCTGAGCAGCGCTGGGTTGCACTCCTCCATGATGAAATGACCATTAAATCAGTAGTTTTTAATGCATTGATAAACTTTATGATAAAGTTGTGGATCTTATAAGTGATTGATGTTATATCTCAGATTAAAACAAAAATGATAGCTTCAGTTTTCTTCCAACATAATTTCAAGGTATTCAGCGAGAAATGTGGTGATTTGGTGGCTACATCTATGACAGGAACAACATAGCCAATCATGTCTTGGTATTTATGGTAGTTTGTCTCACCAACCACATTCTCCTCAAATGCAGTCTTGGGTATTTTCAAACTGACAGTGCCACTGCTGACAAGATATATCCATTATTCTGGGATGCGGTGTGCCACGCAGAAGGCAGTTGTGGTCTCAAGGTAGCAGTGTATGTATGTATATTTGTTATGCATTCCAACTACCCCTTAGTTTGGCCTGTTGTTCTGCCAATGTGAATTAATTTCATGGATGTAATTGTGGTGTACTAACAATTCTATTCCTAATCATGCATTCAACTTTAGGATAGTTGGTCTCACAAGCGACATGAGTGCATTAATTTTATATTTAATAACAGCTGTTTTTTTATTCTATATTTTCTCATTTTTTTAACCAAAAGAGATAAACATGCAGCGTCCTTATAATAGGTCATTAAATTCTTCAAGAATGTACTATAAACTTATCTCTATAATAAGTTGAATATAGTCTCCTGATTACCTTTATTTAGCCCATAGCTTACTTGTATTGTGTATGGCAGGTTCTGATTTCTACAGCCAGCAAAGTCTCGCCCAACCAAAGGCTCGTTACCATGCACGGGGCAGACTTCACAACCAATTTATTTGTTCCTGACCCTCCCCATCTGGTTGAAACGATCAGAAACAAACTTGCCAATTCAGGTTTTGGACTGAACACACGCTATCTCTGGGTAGGTGTCACAGCTTTACAACAAATGAAGCAATCAAGTGCATGCAACTATAACTAAAACGTGAAATCTGAAAATCGTTATTATATTGAGACCTCCTTAATTCAATCTTTTTATAACAATTTATGAACTGTAGAACAATGGCAAGCGCCAATCTGGGAACATGTGCGGCAGGTATATGCAGAGGATGCCGCCAGAGATCTGAGGCGCACCAAACTAATTCCAGCACATGTCAACCTAACATCCTATTCTGTGACGGAGGTGTCCTATGCTGTGCAGGTGAGACGTATAATCTTGTCATATATTAATGATAATCAAATAATTTGATACATGGTGTCTCATTTATAATTCATTTTACCGATGATTTCAGGTTATGAGTTCGTCAGTTTCAACTGCCATGACCTCCTTTGGCTAGGTTAGTAAACACTTCGACTGCCTCAATGTCAGAACCATACATGTCATCCTTCTGCCATACACATAAGTTGATGACCCCAGACGTCAATTAAAAAATAGCCAGTCCTGCTGAAAATTTTTTCAACAAGCATTTGGAATTCGTCGTCATTGATATTAATGTATCCACATTTTCAGTTCCTGTTGCATGCTTTTTGGGGGTTCATTGAGAAGTTGATGGCATCAATTGATAACAAGATGGATTTTCTAAATCTGAAAAAGGCCGTATTTTGTTGTGCCACCAAACCTAACCTAGAACGGATTTGTTACTACTGGTTCGTCAAATCATATCAGTTTAAAGTGTGTTTTACACTAGTAAATGTGATAAAATTCACGGATTTTTATCATTTCTAGAATAATGATTCCGTGCATGTGTCATATATAACAAGAGGCAATGTCAGACAACTACGAGTACCAGTGCAATTTGGGAATTACCTTTGAGGAAGAGGAAGAGATGAGGTAAAACAATGAGGTAAAATTATAAGATGATAATAGTGTGTCGTATCGCGGATCAAAAGGCAACATCAGTGAGGCTAACATACTAAATTCCCCGTTGGAGAAGATTTATATGAGACAGCATCAATTATATTGAGTATATCAACTGCATTTATATGACAAACACAAAATAAAAAATAATTAAAGTAAGATTCAGGTTTTACAAGTTTGATAATCTTGATTGATGTAAAGCCATAAAACTGATATGATCATTTTGGAAGGTTCTTACAGCTCTTTGACTAACATTTTACTACAGAATCTTGCACCTGTGGTGGAATCTTAGTTTATAAAAATAGGGCTATCCTCGTCACCCTCTTGAACACATTTGATAAAAATTCCACTAATTGAATATACTAATGTATAGGTCATTGGAAACATTAGAGTCTTAAAAACTGTTTCTAACCAAATGAATCTTCAGTGCCCCATGTCAAGTATGTCAACACCCCTTGCACAACGATCACATGACTCACATGCCAAATTATTCATGCATCGTTGTTGATCACACTGACTATATTTAACACGTAATTTATGGATGATGCTACCCCAGCATGTAAGCAAGTTCTTGGCAGTCTTGATCATTAATTTTACTATCAAACCTGGAGTATATTTATATTCCACTGGCCATTTTCTCTTCAACATTATGTTAAAGACTTTAAGACAAAGCAATGTGCAATTGCAAGCTGAAAGTGATGGTATGGTGATTGAATGAAACATTGACCATGAGTTTTCATTGCTGATGTTACGAATTTTTTCCTTCTTCCCCAATTATGACACTGACCACAACACAAATGAAATAACCATGGGAATAAACATTTTCCAAAAAAGGAATGTTTTGTTTCCATTATGCTGTCCAGTTGATGCACTGTTTAAGAATTCACCAACAATTTTCTTTTAGGTCTATTTGTCGCATCACTGGGAAACATTTTAAATTTGTCAAGCTTATAAATGCCATTAAGAATGTCCTCTTTCTTCATAAATCGTTCTTACTGATAAACTTAATTGAGAAATATAATTACCATATTGTGGAAATGGCATTTGGATAATGATATCAATGTGTAACAAGCATAATAGTTGGATAAAAGTATCTACAACGCCGTACAAAAAAATCTTAGTTTACCTTGTGTTGCTCAAATGGCTACTCTTGCACCTGCAAACGTGGACATGAAAGGTTGTTACTCATAACAATTAAAATGTTTTGACGCAACTACTTGGACTAACAAAAGAACCATCCACTTGATATTTGCATCTCGTGGATGGTATTGCATCATAACTGCATAATCCCCATTGTACATACTTTAGGCACAGTAGCATCTTAAACTACAGAATCCACTTCCTGCACACCGAAAAGTGAAAATAAGGCTAATTGTCATGAATACAACATAGACATTGAGGATTTGAGTGAATTCACCATAACCATAGATTCCAGTTCAACATTCCCAAAAGAGACTGCCATTAATGGTGTAATATAGTGCAGCTGGAATAAGTTAATATTCAATATGTTCATAAATATAGTTTTGAAGCTGTTATGATACAAACAGCCAAAATAAGAACAGTGTAATATTATTTAAGGCTGGTGGTTTTGTCAAACATAGCTATTATCTGATCATCTGCCCCTGTCACCTGTGTAAGTATAGTTATATATTTTGGGAGAAAGGACGTTAAAACGAACATATTTACAACTACATATTTACTTCTATGGGCGTTTAAACGGTGAAAATAGGGGAAGTAGTTTAATAATTCCACTAAAAATGGCTTAAGTGAAAGAACTTAAGGTATACTCACACAACGAACAAACAAACTGCCGACTGTCAGACGCACGTCAAGCATATCGCAAAGGCAACCGGAAGTAAAAAAAGGTTCTGCCTCGCTAAAATCGCGATGGCACAACATGATAGCGAGAAAACGCGAGCAGGCCATTCGGCTACTATCATCCATGGGTTTACCCAACAATCATTTGCATGGTGTTTCATGGACCGCAGGGAGACCCAAATATGGCACAAATTGCTAATGTGCACATCTTGACATTAGTTACCCCGACTGAGTGGCTGACCAATTACACAGAGGGGGGCTCATTTAATCACACCGATTACAGATATATTCATCACAAGTTGTACTTAACAAAAGCAAACCAACTACGGAAAAGTACTCCGTTCATTGACCCTAGAAGCTCTAGGAATCTGATTGACAACAAGTATCGCCAAGAACCAATCAACAAGTAATTAACATGACAACGGGACTGTGAAGTAAACTCCCTGTTGGTTCATCTGCATCGTTCATACATACGTAAGGGCCTTCTTGGCATTGGTTTATAGCAGGGTATGATACTAAGAACATATCAAAACATTATTGCTGTCCACAATTGTTGGTTGGGGTTGAAACCCAGCACAAGCATTTCGGCAGAAGGGAGATTTTATCGATGAATGTGGAAGAAATATTGTGTATAAAAAATTTCAATTAATGAATTAACCGCGTTGTCATATATTCCTACGATGAAATCACGTTTGTGCGTATATGTTATTGAATTTTGTGTGTTAACTGATCATGCGGTAATGCTGTCTGGCATCCAATAAAGGATTGATCTTTTTAAAGTTGAATTACACGAGTACCTTGTGTTCCGCTTCTCCTTGTTTTTCATGTCCGCTGTCTATTAGCCATACAACACCTGAAAGGTGTTTAGAGCTCTAATCGTGAATGTTATGATGTACTTTTCCCTCTTCTGTGTTAAAATATTCACAATTAATAAAATATTCTCACAAAGAATTAATGCGATTTGCTAGCATGTTGTCGCCCATGAGTTGGAATAAAGGGAATTCTAATCCAAATACCAGCAAACATAATATGACTGCTGGGCGACTTGTTTAACTGCGCCTCAACAGATCCTACGTCAGTCGTGCTGAGTAAACAGCTGTACGCGTATAATATACTAATGTGCAGATACTCTATTAGAGACAACCTAGGTGGCTGTGATGAACTAGTCAATAGGACTATAGTTAAGGCGCCCAAAATTCCTGAATCCATCTCACATGTAACTGCAACATTACCGCATATTCGTTTTGACAATTCGGGTGAATAGGAAAGTTCACTTCATGCCAACTCGCGTTGATTCCGCCATCATATTGCTTGCTGGTTCACTGACTTGTTGCTGTTCGTTTGATTAACATATTGCACTGGTCTGATATGAGCTCCACAAACAACACTCAAATGTCGATGATATGAAAATAAATGAAACATTTCTCATTTTGTGGCGTGTGCACAATCTGAGCGCCATGCATATACGCCCAATCCTTTAGTGTAGCCATATTGCACTTATATTGTACTTAGCGGTAATGGTGCTGCCTGTGTTGTAAATGTTTCCTCAATGTTAGCATAACCTTGAGGTACGCATTTGGACAGGTACTTACCTGTTGTAAATGTCTCTCAGCTATCCTGTACGTCTGACTACCTCGGTGTAACGAAGGCCATCTAGACCAATCTTCCAAATGCTATGAAATCGTATCATAGCCAAGGTGCGTTAAACTTTATTTGGAGCTAATGCGCCGCACCTGTTGCTGTGGGTCCAGTGTGACGCATCTACGGCTCAGTACGACTTCACGGTATTCTGCATATGAATGTGATCATATTTTTGTGGGGTGAAATGATGCTCCTACGTTTTGTGAAGTGGAATTAACATCTCAATCTATCTAAAAATAAATCAAATTGTTCAAATGTGTCGATGATGGAAGTGCTGCCTGTGGTTATAAACATTCTTTATACATCCATCGTTGTGACTACGACCTTCAGAATGCTGGGATATTGTGGTGCTGCGCTTATAACAGTTAAAGGCATGAAACTCAATGTTAGTAGTACATTGTGGTTAATGAATCTAGCAGTTTGTGATAGATAATGTACATGTTGATCACCGCTCGCTTAGTGCAATACCATTTTCCGACTGGCTCTATTAACTTTCTGTACCGTCACAGGTACATACAATCATAGCTGATTGCTGGAACAAGAGAGGTATCGAGCATGCTGTAGCTTGTGCTATGTAAGCTCGTGTCTGGGGTAGAATCGATCTCGCACCCACCACGGTGGATATGAATGGTTTTCGTTAAAAGACCAAGCGGCTTCAGCAAGAGAGACGTCAGTGTGTCCGGCTTCCTCGTATCGCACACGCCACATGACCTATCCTTACAAGTATGCTGTTGGTTCAAGTATACCACACGTAAGTGAAACGCCATTTAGCAAGCCAGCAACCGACCAGGCCAATGGTACTTAAGCGAAAAAAGTAAAGTGGAGTCTTTTGTCTAAGAAAGGGATTTGAGGGAGTAGGTTTCAGCAGTAGCACTACAACAGTAGCACTGACAGTTTCAGCTTGGTCAGCGTACACGCTATTGTGGACCAAGTGGAATGATACGATCCAAAAGTGCACCATATTGATCGTGCTCAAATCATAACATCAATGATGTGATTGTTCTCATGGAAAGGTGGTGGACATATCATAATTACGGTTCATCGTTCAGGAAAACAAAATTACCGGCGATCCTAGCTTTTGCATCCAACATAGGGGCGTTTCTTTGTAAATTCGTTAAAACCACAAAATAGTAAGAACAATTCTGCTCTGAGTAATAACACAGATTCTTTAATTCGGTACTTAAATGGTGAAAATCCTTTGATTCTTCGGGACTTTTCCAAAGTAAAGAAGTCGCTCGATCGATGTAATTGGCTAATCTCAAGTGTATGTGCCTGATTGTGGTTATTCCCGATTCTGTCGATTTTATCTTTTCATAGCCAACCGGCACAACAAAGACTTGGTACTAATGCATCTTAAATATTAGTTCACCTAACAACCGTTTGCATGTTATTTCAATGACCACTCAGACACCCGAATATGGCGAGAATTTCTAATATGCACCCCTTGACACCGAATTTTATGTTTTTTCAAGTAAGCGTAAATAAATCGACAGCTTAGAGATGACTAAAATAGTTATCCTGAATGAGAGGCTGTCCGAGTTCCCCAGACACTCAATGCAAAATATTTGGCGCTATAAATGATATTAGTAGCTGATTGAATCTTGAATCTCCAGGAATCTTAATGGCAATAAGTGGCTATCACTAGGAGCTGTAGTCATCACGAGAATGACATCGTTTTCCATCCTTGCATTGATGCTTGTAACCAGAAATTATACAATATCAGCTGAATATTTGTGGGGTATTATCGGCAAGTCAAACCACTATAGTTTTTCGCAATTGTTGGGTCTGGTTGAAACCCAGCATGTGCAATGTTGCGGAGGAAGAACTATACTGTATTGCTCCAACCATAAATTTAAAAGGATGTGTAAAGTCATATCAATAATACTCGATTTTATATCAGTCATACGAATCATATCTACAAATGGCATCGTCTTGAACGAAAACAAAGCTCGAATTGAATATCACACTGACCAATGTCAGCTAATGATCTAAATGTCATTTTGTTATGTGCGAAATGTGATATGCTATATGTTGCGACACTGATTTACACCACCACAAAACACTGCAGAATGTTGCGATGATTGATGCAACTAGGCAGACAAGCATCAGTGTAGTAACAGCTTGATATGGTTGATCTATAAACACCACCTGAAAGCATTACGGATGTAAGGAGAGCTAATCATGACTGGTGCAATTAAGCAAATAGATATCCGCACTGTAACAGTTGAAATGGTTTATTTTTAGGGTACCATATTATTCTCATTAGGAAATCATTAGAATGCTGCACATCAAATTGAGCGATATGTTAGTATGTTATGGACTAAGAGGTGGAATTAACGGCATTGTAATCCAGATGTCAACAAACATAGCATGGTGTCTGTGGAACTAGTTGTGCGGCTGTTGCGAATGATATTCAGCAGCGCAGTTTGCCCGTCGTACTTCTCGATGGGGGATGTCATCGCACAAAATGCATATATTACTAACACATAAGCTGTGTTTTATAGCGTAACATTGTTGCTGGTGATAATGCTGCCATTTGTGGATGTAGTTAGTACCTATACTTCATCAGGGCATGTATTATTCAAGCACCTGGTGCAGCCGCTTTCTGTATTGTGAGGCTCGTCAATTGTCTATATTGAGTGGCAGGAGATGAATCAGTCCTTCGTACATAAACATCGCTTGCCTATCATATTATGTCTGTCCTATTGTATTTGTGTGCATCATTATACACCAGCTATTTTCCTTTGAGATGCACTTATGGTGCATGTAGAACAGTACGCACTCTGTGTGTTCTTAGTCCATTATCTGCCAGGAATTTGAGACTTTCGAGATATATGAAGATGTTATTTTCATTATTAAGTATTTATCTTATCATCCCACAATAACACCAATGTTGGGTTCACAATATCGAGAAAACACGTGTAAGAAACGAGAATTAATTATCTATTGCGCATCTTGTTTATTGTGCTATGGTTATCAACAATATTTACATTTTAAGAATAAAGAAGCCGACATAAAAGAAGCTGCTGCTTTTGTAAACATTGAGCCTCTCCGAACCCGGATTCACCACAAGGCAACTCAATGATTGACATGTGAGACATATTCTCACTGGTCATGCTACTTTAAATAAACATGAACGTCATATTTTTTTTTCGGTGTCACATGGACCAGTGCCTCCCAGGTGGTCATTAAACCAGCGTCACATGGACAAAGTAGCCTCCCATGTGGTCATTATATCGGCGTCACATGGACCATGTGCCTCCCTGGTGGTCCTTATATTGGCGTCACATGAACCAAGTGCGTCCATGGTTCTCTGTTTAGATGCATGAGTATCGAATGATATTCACACATTAATTTTTTCAGCCCTACATGTAGTAGTACTTTACATATCTTGTGGTTAGATTGCATTTGCCATTCTTTTCCCCAGTTCATTGCGTTATGCATGCTTTGTCTTTATCTATGTGACTGGGTTTGGTGCTTACTTAGGAGTAAACTTTAGTACGTGTTTTCATTACGTCTACAGTTCTATATATATATATATATATATATCTATATATATATATATATAGATATATATATATATATAGAGATATATAGATATAGAGAGATATATATATATATATATATATATATATATATATATATATATATATAGATATATATATATATATATATATATATATATATATATATATATATATATATATATATATATATATATATCAATTACCATATATGTCAATTACACAAATAAGGGTTTCAGGACTGACGAATGCTTTTTTTCATTTTGGGCTTTTTCTAACCGTCGGCTGATTGATATGCTGTTGATCTTTGAGAGCTGAAAGGTCTTGAGGTAGTCCTTTGTTATAACCTTTTTTCCATATGTTGCATCGTGGTGGGATAATTGACCATAATTCCACCATATGTAAATATATCAATGCGTCGTTCCATTTGATAGCAAAGAATGATTTATGATATGGTACTCTTTTCGTCTGATTTAGTCACAGATAACTTTACTGAATTATTGTGCAATTTTTCGAACACATTGGCAAACAGACAAGGAGAAAGACATTGTTGTCATTCCAAGGCGCCTATCCCTATTGTGTGCTGCCTGTTAAAATGATGGGTGATTCCATTCATTTGTTTGTTTCGTTTTAACTCGCTTGACAATGACTTGAGAAAAGAATTTGACTAACTAAAAATCAATAGACTGTTTTTCGATGCACCATACAGGTAGCCAAAGATGTCACAATTCTATTTTGTACCCCTTGACACCTTACAGTATACTTAGAGAATTAAGCGTAAAAAGAACGACGAGTAGGGTTTTTTATGGGACAAAACTTGCTCTCTCGAATAAGCAGCAGTCAAGATACACTGATATGTGTAAATTGAGG